>CAIGQV010000785.1:322665-336781 GCA_903798115.1 Danio jaintianensis | reverse complement strand
TATTATATTATATTATATTATATTATATTATATTATATTATATTATAGTGTATTTCTCTTATAACTTTAGTTCTTGAAATGTCCACAAACTTTGTTTTCATTGTTCCTTAATGGTACACGAGGACTCTGGCAGGATTGTCACAAATACTCTGTAATTTTGCTCTCACTCTACTGACACATTTTACTCTGAACACTCAAAATAGAGCAAAAATAACTACTTTTGAGTAAAAAAAATATAACTCTGGAAAAATTACTCTGGCGTTTTTCCTGTGTACAATACAATAACTGCATTACTCAAACCAAATCCAACTATTTTTCCAATCTTATATGTGCCAATGAAGGTAACACCATGTCTCTGTTTTCACTGTACAAGCGTATCACTAACCCCCCAGACTCACTACCATCTCACCTCCACTCAACAGCTTTCTGTAATTCTATCATGACCTTTTAATGAAAAAATCCTTAATATCCATCAGCACCTTGGTTCGTAATCCTTTCCGAGCACTATATCGGAACTTCTGCAATCCGAGAATATATTTTCCTCTTTTCTACTCCCTACAACCTCAGAAATTTCATATTTTATTTCCAAATCAAAGTCATCTTCCTCTTATTTAGATTCTCTCCCCACTGTTTTGGTTAAAGCCTGTCTCCCTTCTCTCATCCCTCTCATTTCAGCCATTATTCACTCTTCTCTTTCCACTGGAACTGTTCCTGCTTCTTTCAAAACAGCAGCAATTACTCCAATACTCAAAAAACCTGGCTCAGACCCATCTAATTTTAATAACTTACGACCTATTTCTAATCTACCATACATTTCCAAAATCCTTGAAAAAATTGTAGCAACACAACTTCAAACCCATTTATCTCAGAACAACCTATATGAACAGTTCCAGTCCGGTTTCCGCCCACTTCACAGCACGGAAACTGCTCTTACTAAAATCACCAATGACCTTCTCATGGCAGCTGATTCTGGACTAATATCTATTCTCATTCTCCTCGACCTGAGTGCGGCCTTTGACACCATTTGTCACAGCACCCTCATCAATAGACTATCTTCTCTTGGCATCACCAATATCCCACTTGACTGGTTTAAATCTTATCTCTCTGGTCGTACTCAGTTCATTCAACTCAAATCATTCACTTCTCAGCATTTTACAGTTTCTTCGGGTATACCCCAGGGCTCAGTCCTGGGGCCCCTGCTTTTTATCATCTATCTCCTCCCCCTTGGTAATATTCTCCGTAAATATAATATACAGTTCCACTGCTATGCAGATGACACCCAGCTCTATCTCTCTGGCAAACCCTCTTCTTGTTTTCCACCTTCATCCCTTACAGTCTGCTTAGCAAAAATCAAATCTTGGCTATCTCTTAATTTTCTCAAATTAAATGGCGCAAAAACTGAGGTTTTGCTTGTTGGTACCAAATCAACACTCTCCAAAACTGACAGCTTTTCTATTTCTATCGATGACTGTTCCATTTATCCCTCTAAACAGGTCAAGAGTCTTGTTGTCATCCTTGATAGCACCCTATCCTTTGATTCGCATATCAATAACATCACCCGGTCTGCTTACTTCCACCTACGTAACATTAACCGACTCCGCCCTTCTCTTACCTCTCATGCCACTGCTGTTCTTGTCCACAGCCTTGTCACATCTCGTTTAGACTACTGCAACTCCCTTCTCTTTGGTCTTACTCATAAATCCCTCCGTAAACTTCAGTTGGTCCAGAACTCAGCTGCCCGCATCATCACCAGAACCCCTTCTTCTCATCATATCACCCCTGTCCTGCAGCAGCTTCACTGGTTACCAGTTCTTTTTCGAATTGATTTTAAAGTTTTGCTGTTAACATTTAAAGCCATCCACAATCTCGCCCCTCCATATTTGTCTGCCCTCATTCACATTGCTGCTCCCTCTCGCACCCTGAGATCTTCTTCCTCCCTCCACTTGTCTGTTCCTTCTGCTCGTCTATCGTCCATGGGCAGCAGAGCATTCAGCCACTCTGCTCCCCGGCTTTGGAACTCACTATCACCTGCCATCAGAAACATTGACTCCCTTACATTATTCAAAACAAGACTCAAAACTCACTTATTTAAGGTGGCTTTGAAATACTTAATTGTATCTTGTATACTTTATATTATTTCTCTTGTTGTTTTACTGCTCTTGTTTTATTGTACGGTGTCCTTGAGTTGCCAGAAAGGCGCCTTCAAATAAAATGTATTATTATTATTATTATTGTTTGATGATCTGATAAATGTAAGTGTGACAAACATGAAAAAAAAAAAAAAGCTTAATTTAGATTACCTCACAGCCATGCTCTGCCTCACCACAGCTCAGTGAACAGGAGAGCGCAGCTAGACATTACCTTTGGAAGGCACTTGGAAGATAAGTACTTTAAAAATTCTATTTTATGTGTTATAGCCACATATACATTAGCATTTATTGACTATGTTAGAAACTGGGTTTGATACAGCGGAGATTACTTTTTATTCTGCTTGTATATTTCGTTTAACTGTAACTCACATTAACAATATAAATTTTATGAACACACTGTATAATATATAGATTTTTAGTACAATATTATAGACCATAATGATATACGGTTAGTTTGAACCAGGCTGGAATCTCTAAGGTCAGCTCAGCCTGGCTCAAGCTATCTTTGAATTTTTAAAAAATGTTTGAGTGCCATTTTATTTGCACCATTAAGGACCATTAAGATGCATTTCTTTGATAGTAAAGTGCCTTGACTGACATGATTTTTTTTTTGTGTAGGTGCCAGCAGGCCGTGATTTTTCTGAAATGTAACTGCACAGATACAATGACATTGCACTAAATGGAAAACAGTAAGGCCTTTTGTATGGTTGTACATTACTGTTAAATTTGCATTGTTTATCAATAACTTAAACTTCTTAATTATCTTTAATGGTTTTCTGTCAGAACATACTTAAAGGTACAGTTCACTTTCAGGCCGGGAACTGCATGTTATGTCGGAATGACATTATGGGGGATTCGTCAGCTGACCAATTACTCTGAAGAGTAATAATTGTGGACCAATGAATGCCTATGAGTTGGCAAGTGCAGCTCCTCGCAGATGCGGCTGATTATAATTAGCTGATTATATAGCCTGCACCTGAAAGAGAGCAAGCCAGACTTTTCGCTTCAGATTCCTCACGCAGCTGAAGATATATCCTCTGCCAAGCTGATTTCTCCAGAGAGTTACGAGTTACAAGTTTCCAGTGCGGGTGATGACACGGACAGCAATGGTCGAGCTGGGTGATTCTCTTGTCCCCTGGGCATTTCTCTGATTACATCTAAAAGAGCAGTACAAAAAAAAGAGCAGATTTACATAAGAGACCAACACGGTCCGTCAACATGTCTTTTTTAAGATGTTGTTCCAACTGTGCGTTTTTAGATGCTGTGGTTTCCTGTCCCCAGATGATGGGTATGATGGGTATGAGTACTGCATCACATATCTGGGGGTCCAGCATGTTGAGGCGGTGCTCGCGGACCGCTCATGCACCTCACTGCGAGGGCATGTCTGTTGCACAGCTGAGATCACCCTTGTTGCTCCCCACAAGGCAGTGAGCACTCTGGCAGGTCTGAGGGTTACAGTTGGGGCTAATCTGTCGCCTCCGGGCTCACAGACTCACTACTCCTCCACAGCATGTTCCATCTAAGCTAATAGGAGCCTCTCCTATCCCTGTATGGAGCCGGACTTAATCTCCATGATGGCGCACCTTACCAAAGAGCAATCTGGGCTGGTGCTGTGTTGTCTGAAACAGTTCAACAGGAAAACACGTGTGAAATCAGTGCGTGCCATTCACATCCCAGGCAAGCTCAACTGTGCAGTTGATGAGCTCTCATGGCAGTTTACACTCCTGGGAGAATGGAGACTCTACCCTGGTGCGGTCCAGCTGATATGGGAATGTTTCAGGGAAGCCCAGGACAACCTGTTTGCTTCTCCAAAACCACCCATTGTCAGTTGTTTTATTCCCTGACCGAACCCCCCCTCAGCACGTTTCCGCTGGCTCACAGCTGCCCCTCGGATCTGCGTAAATATGCATTTCCCCCAGCGAGCCTGCTCGCACATATCTTGCTTGTTGTGCCACTGTGGTGCAACCAGACCTGGTTTTCCGAACTCACACTTCTCATGACGGCCCATCCCTGGTAAATTCCCCTGTGGAAGGATCTCCTTTCTCAGGGAAGAGGCAACAGAATGTTCAGTTTTGGGTGAACTATCCCCTTAATGGTCATGATCTTTTAAATAGTGTTATGCCAGTAAGCACTCTTATTTTTTTAATGAAAATTTTGTTACTGTAGTACTTAGTAAATGTAAACTGTAGTAAATAATTTCTTTGTACATCCAGCTAATTTCTTGGTAGTGTTGCTCCTGCTTTCACTGAGAAAAAAGCTATCTTTATTTATGTTAAGTCTTATATTTGACAATCAACTAATTTCATGATTATCAAAGAGCAATGGATGTTTTACTTATTTTCACATATATACCTAATAAACCTTTAGAAATGTTTGAGGGACAACCTTAGACAATATTTTACAGCTGCAAGTTAACTATGTATATACTTGACCGCTGTACTGTATAATCAACATCTTAACTGATCTGATTTTGATTTTAATTTAATAATAAACCTTTTGGATAGTAATTAATGGTAATAAACCTTTTTGAAAGCTGTCTAGGAATGATAATTGTGAAAAGCACTATAAAGTTAAACTTGAATTTGATTGAATTGATTGTGATGTGCTGTCCTCTTTGTATACTGTTACTTCTAAAAACGTATAAACTGCAATTAAATTGCAATTGATGAATTGTATTCACCATTAAAATCTTTATAAATACTTTCATTTTTCTACACTACAATTACATGATTATTCGTACTGAGGATTATATATCTCAGGATATACTGTTCATGCACTTGATGTTGAAATGTTTTCATATTTGATAGTTCATCATTCATTTTCTTTTCGGCTTTGTCCCTTTATTAATCTGGGGTCACCACAGCGGAATAAACCGCCAACTTATCCAGCATATGTTTTATGCAGCGGATGCCCTTCCAGCTGCATCACCCATCACTGGGAAACTTCCATACACACTCATTCACACACATACACAACGGACAAATTAGCTTACCCAATTCACCTATACCTTATGTCTTTGGACTGTGGGGGAAACCGGAGCACCCGGAGAAAACCCACGCCAACACGGGGAGAACATGCAAACTCCACACAGAAACGCCGACTGACCCAGCCGAGGCTCGAACCAGCGACCTTCTTGCTATGAGGCGAATGTGCTACCCACTGTGCCACCGTGCAGCCCTATTTGATAGTTGTAGTGTCTTGAAGTAAATTTGTCACTTTGATTCATTTTTCTTTTTTTTTTTTCATTCACTGTGGCTCCACAGTATTTGTGATATTGTGATACATTTAATGGGTTGCCAAATTAACCCATAACACCATGTATCAAGCAGATGCAGATCCAGTGCAGGAGCTGGTGGATTCTCTCCAGCGTGTATTTATGTCACCATTAACAATACCAGCAGCACCAGTATCCACTTCTGCATCTGTCATTTCTTCTCCGTCACCCATCCATTCCACCAGTCCCATGGTCAACCCGACACCGTACTTTGGTTTGATGGAGGATTGGAACATACTCTTTTTACAATGTCTGCTAGAAATGGAGATCGAGCCGCATCGATTCCCCTCTGACAGGTCTAAAATTGCATTTATTATAACTCTGTTGACAGGTCGAGGGCTACAATAGGCAGAATCTCTGGACTCAAATGATGGAAACATCACCCAATTTCTGAGTGCTTTCACCAAATACTTCCGGGACATTTTTGGACGACCAGCAGGAGATACATCAGTTATGAGAAATTATATAATTTACGACAAGGAAAGGATTCTGTTCAAAATTACTTCATTTATGCACACTAACAGCCTCCAGTGGTTGGAATGAATGCTCCCTGTTAATCACCTAATGACTAGGCCTGGAACCCGTTACGTCTACATCTCTCTCCACATGATGACACCATTGGACTAGAACAGTTCATCCAACTATCCATCCAGGTAGTGAACAGAGTTCACGGCTGCTTGGAATCCCCTGAGCTTCACCTCCCTCTCTGCCAACCAGAGTGTCCCAGCCCTCCAGAAACCCAACATGAGCCCATGCAGGATGATTCCACTTGACTGTCCTTGGCTGAACGTCACCTGTCGGTTGACCCAGAAGTTATGCATCCACTGGGGAAAAACTGGACATGTAATCAAGACATGTCCCATCCGTCCTCCATGACCTGTGGTGAGTGTGGTTTCTACTGCTCCAGTACATGTACATCCGTTAACCACAATTGTTGAACTTAGCACTGCTCATTGTTGTGTTTCAGTTCACACTCTCCTTGACTCTGGGTCAGCCAGCAACTTCACCACCAACTCCAGATAAAGAAGTGACACAATGACACCCCCTAGCAAATCCAGTCCATTACTGACAGCCCCTTAGGTCGAGGACATGATCACCACTGCATTGGGCCCATCCAATTACAGATTGGACTATTTAATGTGGAGAACATCAAGCTGCTGGTTATGGAGGATTCCACTGCTAGGATTGTACTAGTGCGCCCATGGCCCATTTCGCATAGGCTCTCTATTGACTGGGCCACTGCAGAAGTCCCGAAGTGGGGTGAAAACTGCTTTCCTGATTTTTTTCCATATCTTCCTAAATCCTTGTCTCCTGCTCCTACGATCCCCCTGAACTATATGACCATAGAAAGTCCCCTTAAGAGTTCCATCGACATTCCTCCAGAATACTCCCACTTCAGTGACATTTTCTGCCCAAAATGAGCCTCACAACTTCCACATCAAAGACCGTGGGACTGTGCCATCGACCTCCTTCCTGACCAACCAGTATTCCTAAGTGTATTCTTTACCATCCCTGAAAAGAAGGTCATGGAGAAGTACATCAGTGAGGCTCTACAACAAGGCTATATACAACCATCCACGTCCCCTGCTGCTTCAAGTTTCTTTATGAGAAAAAAGTATGGTGGCTTGAGGCCCTGCTACGACTACAGAGCACTTAACAAAATAACTGTCAAGTGCCCACTTCCTCTTGTTCCATCAGCCCTCAAACAACTCCAAGGAGCCCACATCTTCATCAGGTTGGACCTCAGAGGAGCATTTAACCTTGTCCAGATATGTGAGGTGGATGAGTGGAAGACAGCATTTGTGACACCTACTGGCCACTACGAATATCTGCTGATGCTCTATGGGCCAGTAAACGCCCCCTCCGTATTCCAGGGATTCATGAGTGAGGTTTTCCAAGAGTATCTCTCACAATCTGTGCTCATCTACATTAACGACATCTTGATCTACTCCCTGAATGACGAAATATGGCCAAATACTGCCACCACATTTCTGAGGTCCTCCAATGACTCCCTGAGCATCTCAAGGCAGAGAAGTGCACGTTTCATCAGTCATCCATCCAGTTTCTGGGTTATCACATCACTCCTCAAGGCATTAAGATGGATGAGGGAAAGGTGGATGCTGTGAAGAGTTGGCCCACTCTTACAAAGGTCAAAGAACTCCAACTATTCCTAGGTTTTGCCAACTTCTATAGAAAGTTCATTCTTCATTACATTTCCATAACCTCTCCATTGACAGACCTCCTATTCCATCACCTCTCTATTCACAAGACCTAAACCCTAGACCCCAGAAGCCTCTGAAGCCATAAAGACTCTACAGACCTACAGCTCCTCTCCTGGTTCAAAAGCCTTTTGTTGTGGAGGTTGATGCCTCAAATTCTGGAGTGGGTACTGTACATTCAAAGCAGCAGGGGACCCCACCACCACTCCATCCATCCACCTACCTTTTACTCTCGGACACTCTCCTTGGCAGAGCAGAACTATGACACTGGGAATCGTGAGTTACTGGCAATCAAAGCAGCACTGGAAGAATGGAGACACTGGTTGGAAGGTGCAACACATTCATTTCTTGTATATATGGATCACTACAAACTTGAGTTTTTAAGAGAAGCCAAACATCTCATGAAAGGATTACCCACAGCCATGAGGACAGCAGAAATCTTGGTTAACAAACCAGGGTTAACAAGTTCTTAAGCTCTAAGGGATGTTTAGACAATTTTCAATCTGGTTTTCAAGCACATCATAGTACAGAGCGCCCTCATAAAGATAATCAATGATATTAGCTTAAATACAGATTCAGGCAAACGAACTGTGCTAGTATTGCTTGATCTCAGTGCTGCATTTAACACTGTTGGTCACAGCATACTTCTTAATAGGCTGGGAAACTTAATAGGCTGGGTTGGGCTTTCTGGGATAGTCCTTAAAGGGTTCAGATCTTACCTTGAATGGAGAAGTTACTATGTCAGCATAGGTGACCATAGGTCGAGGTGGACACCCATGACATGAGGAGTCCCACAAAGTTCAATTCTGGCACCTCTCCTCTTCAACCTTTATATTCTTCCACTTAGCCAAAAAATAAGAAAGATCCAAATCTCCTACCACAGCTATGCTGATGACTTTCAAATCTACTTAGCCTTACTGCCTAATAACTACAGCCCCATTGACACCCTATGTCAATGCACTGATGAAATTAACAGTTAACCTTTTTCAGTTAAACAAGAGAAAACTGAAGTCATTGCATTTGGGAACAGAGGTGAGTGTGATTCTTGTGTGATTCTGGAGTCAGATCTAAGTTTCAGTAGTCATGTCAAAGCAGTAACTAAATCAACATCATCTCAAAAACATTGCAAGAATTAAATCCTTTGTTTCTTTCCCAGTGATGGGTTGCGGCTGGAAGGGCATCCGCTGCGTGAAACATATGCTGGATAAGTTGGCGGTTCATTCCGCTGTGGCGACCCCAGATTAATAAAGGGACAAAGCCGAAAAGAAAATGAATGAATGAAATCCTTTGTTTCCATTCAGGACTTAGAGAAACGTGTTCATGCTTTTATCACCAGCAGGGTGGATTACTGTAATGGGCTCCTCACTGGCTTACTCCTGCCAGGTTTCTTACCAAAACCAGAAAATCAGAGCATATCACACCTGTCCTCATGTCTTTACACTGGTTCCCAGTCACATATAGAATATATTTTGAAGTATTATTACTTGTCTATAAATCACAAAATGGCCTAGGACCTCAATACATTACAGATATGCTCACTGAATACAAACCTAACAGATCACACAGATTATTAGGGTCAAGTAAATCAGAAATTCCAAGAGTTCAGTCAAGCAGGATGAATCCTTCTTCAGCTACTACTCCCCTTGCTGCTGGAATCAGCTCCCTGAAATGATCAGATGTGCTTCAACATTAGGCACATTCAAGTCCAGACTTAAAACACGTGTTTAGCTGTGCATTTACTAAATGAGCACTGTGCTACATCTGACAGATTGCACTTTCTTTGTCTTTCTTTTCTTTTTCATTCCTTTAAAACCTGTTTTAACACATTTTAATCTTTTTAATCATTTTTATTCTTTGTTGTTTTTATTTTCTTATACTTGTATTTTATGTTTGTTTTATTTTTGTTTATGTAAAGCAGTTTGAATTACCATTATGTATGAAATGTGGTATATAGCCTTGCCTTGCTGCCTTGTTTCAATACTATGGCATTCCTGAAGACAACGTCTCTGATCGAGGTCCCCAGTTCATATCCCGAGTCTGGAAAGCTTTCTTCTCACTCCTAGGTATGACAGTCAGCCTATCTTCTAGTTCCAATCCCCAAAACAATGAACAAGCTGAGAGGAAAATCCAGGAGATTTCTTTGTACCTTCTGCTACGGCCAGCAGAACTTCTGAAACCAATTCCTTGCATTGGCTGAGTAAGCACAAAACTCCATGTGTCAACCTTCCACTGAACTTACTCCGTTCCAGTGCATACCAAACACTTCTGTTCCCCTGGTCTGGGGAACCTTTGTAAGGCAAATGAGAGTTGGAGAGCCCCCATTCTAACTTAGCATCCAGTACAGAAGATATGGCTCTCCACCAGGGATATTCGCCTAAGATTCATTGGTCTTTTCCAAATCATTCATCAAATGTGAAACCCTGTATCGTATAAACTCAGACTCCCTTCACACTACCGCAATCACCCCACATTACATGTATCACTTCTAAAACCCTATCACTTACCTGTTGTTCCTGTTTTCCCAGAGCCTAGTCTTGTTGATAAAGCCCTGAATCCATGATCATAAAGAATGGAACCACATACTCTGTAAAGTATTTCATGAATACCAGACTTCATGGGGTAGACTTGAGTACTTGGTCGACTGGGACCCGTGGAGAGGGTTCGTATCCTTGGGTCCCTAGGAACGACATTCTCAATCCCAATCTCCTGAAGGATTTCCACTCCACGAATCAACAGTGTCTAGCACCACGCAGCTGAGGCAGACCCCCACACTGTCAGATTTTATGGCCCTCAGGAGCGGTCTGTCACAGATATTCCAGGCTCTCCCCCAATCACCAATCCAATCCCCTGACTACTGAATTCATGTACACTTGATCACCATTCCCCAATAAGCACTCCCTGTATAAGAGCACCCCATTTCCACTCACAAAATGAATGGTGTTCTTTATCATTGACACATACAAGACTGTTAATTACACCATTCATTTTGTGAGTGGATATGGGGTGCTCTTACAAAGCAAAAATGTGGTTTATTTAGTATGTGGGAAATAATATTTATTTGTATACAATACAGAAAATGCCCATTTTGGGGTCAGGATAAAGTGTAGCTGTTTTTGTAGCCCGTGCCTTTGAATGCAAATGAGCTGGTTCTCCCTGCCCACTGTTTACATATGTTTGTCTGCTTCTCCTCCATCATGTCAGATAAACAGCAGTCAGTGACAGAGACAGATGCAAATAAAGCAGAGATTCAGTGTGATGGAGTTTATTCATGCTTTTCTGCAATAATGAGTCACACACAGATGTCATCACAAAGTTTGCAGCTCAAACACACGCACACGCACAAACACACACATGCACACCTACACACACACACGCGCACACACACACACACCCACACGCACACACACACACACATATTAACTTTACACTGTTTTTGCACTTGTCTACTTGTGGCAAATGTGACAGGATACTGATATATCCATTATGCTACTGTACAAAATAAAAAGTTTACCAATTTAACGTCTATGCGGCTGTGGTGATTCGAGCGGTTATGAATTACATAGCTATTTTACTGTCTTTTCTTTATTACAATCATGCACATTTTTAAAATGTGTTAATGTGACTAGAAGACCTTTGCCAGTCAAGAAAAACTATTCAACAGAGGGTAAATGAAGTGTCCTACCATCAGGAAAACACTTGTCTATAAATGTGTCAATTCACTTGTCAATTCATTTCAAAAATTGAATTATAAACAAAGGTACAACCATTCTCAATATTTAACGCAAACAAAGAAGGAAAAAATAAAAAAACAAACTTAAAGAAAAAGAAAACACAAACCACCAATGGCCACCGGTTACCCAGAAAGTGAGGACAGATGAGGCACCCAAGCAGCAGTGTTCTCACAACACTCAGCTCACAGCAATCACACTGCAACCTGAAAAACACAAATCAATAAAGTGACCAAATCACCACACAATCCCAACCACCTTTTCTCCTCCACCATCCACGCAGTGCAGGGAACCCTGTGGCCACTGATGGTATAACGCAAATTCAAAATAGAACCTACAAAAGAAATAAAGAATTAACAAAGGAAAACACAAATACAAACTCTGGTCAAACTCATGACATAATAAACAACCTAACTTCACATACAAACATGTCAAAAAAAGATTCAATAACCAAAATATTATTGTAGCTCTAAAGTAAACGGCAACAGTGCATCCCTAAAAATGGAAAACACAATCCATTACAACAAAGATACAAACAAAATAAAACATCATATGAAAAAAACTCAAATTAAAATAGAAATAACAAAAACCTTTCTTTGTTTTAAACAATACCTCTAAAGTCCATAATTTCCCATTCTGACACTCAGGCAACAATCAAGAGGCCCTGATCCATTAACAGCACTAAAATAAAAAAGATAATACCATTAAAACCTAATCCTAAAAACAGTTTATTAAAATGACTAAACAACTACCTCTTTAAATGAGTTCGCAATGAAGATTAGGCAGTATTAATCGGGTTTTCTGATCAGCTACCCCTCACGTGAAGTATGAACTCTACAATGTCAGTTTATGCATGCATTAAAACAGTAAAATCAGCGAAAAAGAGAGAACGCATATCTCACAAATAAACTTGCTACCTACCAGCCTTTACGTGCCGTGACAAGAATGCAGAACCCAGAGGCAAAGGGGCAAACAAACTTTGTGGCTCACTTATATAGCGCTGAGCACACTTGTTAATTTACGCAGGCAACCAGGAAATAACGTGTCTGCGCAAAAACAACACTTCCTTACGTGGCGCTAAGCCTGCTGGGACTTGTAGTGCCCAGACATCGTCTCATTACATTAATTTGGTTCCTATTTTAATGTCAGAAAAGCTTAAAAAAGATACTTGTGTAAAAGAAAAGTGTTGACTTGGTCGGCATAGCTAAGAATGCTTACAAACATCATATCCATTTATTTTAAATTGTTAAATGAGAAAATATTGCAGAAAAAAAGATTTTAGCTATTTGTGCAAAATACATTGGACAATTATTTTCTTTTATGTTTAGTCCACTTTAATTTTACTTACTTTTTTTCTGTGTAGGGAACACATGAAGGAATTGTGTTGGTGTAACTTCCAGGGTAATGGATGTGTAGTTCCTAGCATGCTTTGCATGCGGTTGAATTAAGAGGAGAATATTTTAAAAATAAAAGCAATATTAGGTGTTTAAATTTGAGAGAAAGACTTGTTAGAGTTTGAAGTAAGTTTAAAGATTAAGAAGAGTTTTGAGTACATTTTTTAGTTTTGAGGTTACCTTAAAAAATATTATCATCAGTATTAAATTATTTCTGTCATGGATCAGGTTTGATCTGGGCTTCTCTGTCATGTTCTGTTCTCTGTTTCATCTGTTGGCACTTACAATCAGTGCTGACGCGTGCGCATTACACACCTGCTGCTCTTTTGCCCTGATTTTCCCCTTTACATATACCTGCTCTTTATGTAGGCTTATTGCCAGATTTTTGTGATTATGTGTCTACAAACTCTGTGCTGTTCTTCTCACCATACTGTTGCCAGTTTGTCTAGCCATATCTAGTCCTGTCGAAGTCTCGTTTATTGTTTGACACCTTACCTGTGATCTGCGCAGTCATCCTGCTGTTTGAGTCCAGCCTCTTTCTCCACGCTTGCCAGCTCCAGCACCCGCTCTGCTACTGGGGTTCTCTCCTCATCCTGCTCCTTCAGCCATCTTTGCCACAGGTCTCGAGGCTGAAGTTTTTGATGCCTTAAGACCAGTCTGCATTCCCCCAGTGACGGCCGGCGAATGGCAGCTGCTTTTTTTATCTTTTAACTTTTCAATAAACTTTCAGTTTGGGCATTATCTGTTCTGCGTTTTCTGTCTGACCTTGACAATTTCAGCCTTGTATTTTATCACTTCATTATGACTGTGGACACCTACACAGTTCTATCCAAACAGCTTCCAAAAGTTCATTGTGCATCATAGGTGCCCTTTGAAGGGTTAAAATTCTGAAAGCTATTGTATGTTTGGTAATTATGATTAGAACTGATGCTGGTAAAAAAATTGACATCAGTAAAAGTATAAAAAATAATAATATAATATTTTTATGACAGTTTTTGGACATGAACCTTTTTGTTGATTAGGAACCTAATTGTACCTTTTTTTTAAATGGGATGCAAAGGATTAAGAACAATCCTAGAGGAAAGTTAGGGAATTTGGGGCCCTAGAGAATATATCAAAAATTGCCAAATGTTAAGCAAATAAAACAAACAAATGTGTTTGGATGCTTTTCCCCTTATAAACGATCATGCTTCAGATCAAGGAATCAAACAGGTGCCTCATCTAAGAGGGCAGTTGCTATTTGGTGCTGTTGGAATGACAAACTGGACAAAAAACTCCAACATTTTCAGAATGGGTGATGACTGTTTATGAGCATTTTAATGCTAAACAGATGGCCAATATATATATATAT
>CAIGQV010000785.1:283337-317665 GCA_903798115.1 Danio jaintianensis | reverse complement strand
CACTAAACTTAAATAGATTCTCGACGGAAAGAAAAGAAAAAAAGGTATCAGAGATGGGTGTCACACCCTTGGCTCGTTCCTGCAGTCCCAATAACTGCTGTCACTCACCACACACCACACCTCTGAACCCTCACCTGATTACTAATCACCCGCACCTGCACCTGCAATCACCCACGCACTATATATACTCACCTCACTCACTCACTCACTCACTCGGCTGGAATCAAAGACGCATGGTTCTCCTCGTCTTCTCTCCTGAATTCTCCTGTACTCTTCCATGAGCGTTCTCCTATGGATGCCAATACACCTGTTTAAGGGAAGTGACTATTCTTATGTTGGTGTTTACAAATGAACTGAACTTACCAGCTGAACTGTTTGTGTGTGAGATCGCTCTCCCTCTGCAACGCCATTCACCTGCTTCACCTTGCTACTGTTGTGCATCACTAGAATAAACACCCTTGAAGTTTATCCTTCTTTGTCTTCCTTGTGTGACCTTGACAATGGGAATGTTTGGGCTGTGCTGTTAACCCATTTTTGTCAGGGCCCAAGTCTGCTCACTGGACCTGAAGAGAAGCTGTCCTGAGCCGGAATGGAACAACTCTTCCTTCTGGGGTATCTTCTTTTCCTCTGTTCTGGGGCGCTGGCTTAGTCACCAGTTTTTAAAAGCATGGTTTTGTACCACCCCCGGGAGCTGAGTTGACGAATGAGAAAGTTACCTTCCCAAGGGAAGTTTTATAGTCCTTTTGTTGGGAAGATGGGGGGTTTACAGTGCATCTGGATAGATGTCATAACGCTTCACTTTTTCCACATTTTTTTTATGTTACAACCTTATTCCAAAATAAATTAAATTAATTTATTTCCTCAAAATTCTACACACAATACCCAATAATGACAATGTGAAAAAAAAATGTTTTGAAATTGTTGCAAATTTATAAAAAAATAAAATAAAAATAAAAATCACATGTACATAAGTATTCACAGCCTTTGGTCAATACTTTGTTGATGCACCTTTGGCAGCAATTACAGCCTGAAGTCTTTTTGAATATGATGCCACAAGCTTGGCACACCTGTCTTTGGGAATTTTTGCCCATTCATCTTTGCAGTACCTCTCAAGCTCTATCAGGCTGGATGGGAAGCGATGGTTTACAGACATTTTTAGATCTCTTCAGAGATGTTCAATAGGATTTAGGTCTGGGCTCTGGCTGGGCCACTCAAGGACATACACAGAGTTGATGTGAAGCCACTCCATTGATATTTTGGCGGTGTGCTTTTGGTCATTGTGCTGCTGGAAGATGAATCGTTGCCCCAGTCTGAGGTCAAGAGCACTCTGAAGCAGGTTTTCATTCAGGATGTCTCTGTACATTGCTGAATTCATCTTTCCCTCTATCCTGACTAGTCTTCCAGTTCCTGCTGCTGAAAAACATCCTCACAGCATGATGCTGCCACCACCATGCTTCACTGTAGGGATGGTATTAGCCTGGTGTTGAGCGGTGCCTGGTTTTCTCCAAACGTAATGGCTTGCATTCACTCCAAAGAGTTAAATTTTAGTCTCATCAAACCAGAGAATTTTGTTTCAGATGCCTTTTGGCAAATTCCAATTGGGCTGCTATGTGCCTTTTACTAAGGAGTGGCTTCCGTCTGGCCACTCTACCATACAGGCCTGATTGGTGGATTGCTGCACAGATGGTTGTCCTTCTGCAAGGTTCTCCTCTCTCCACATAAGTACGCTGGAATTCAGACAGATCGACCATTGGGTTATTGATCACCTCACTGACTAAGGCCCTTCTCCCCCGATCACTCAGCTTAGATGGCCGGCCAGCTCTAGGAAAAGTCCTGGTGGTTCCAAACATCTTCCACTTACGGATGATGGAGCCCACTGTGGTCATTGGAACTTTCAGAGCAGCAGAAATTTTTCTGTAACCTTCCCCAGCCGTGTGCCTCGAGACAATCCTGTCTCAGAGATCTACAGACAATTCCTTTGTCTTCATGCTTGGTTTGTGCTTTGACATGCACTGTCAACTCTGGGACCTTATATAGACAGGTGTATGCCTTTTCAAATCATGTCCAATCAACTGAGTTTACAACAGGTGAACTCCAATTAAGCTGCTGAAACATCTCAAGAATGATCAGTGGAAACAGAATGTACCTGAGCTCAATTTAGAGCTTCACGGCAAAGGCTGTGAATACTTATGTACATGTGATTTTTCAGGTTTTTTATTTTTAATAAATTTGCAGCAATTTAAAAAAAATCTTTTTTTCACATTGTCATTATGGGGTATTGTGTGTAGAATTTTGAGGAAATAAATTAATTTAATCCATTTTGGAATAAGGCTGTAACATAAAAAAAATTGGAAAAAGTGAAGTGCTATGAATACTTTCCGGATGCACTGATTGTGTATGTGTGTGCATATATGTGTGTGAATGAGAAAATGTATGGGTGTTTCAGTGCTGGGTTGCAGCTAGAAGGGCATCCGCTTTGTAAATCATATGTTAGAGTAGTTGTCGGTTCATTCCGCTGTGGCGACCCCTGATAAATCAGGGAATAAGCCAAATTAATGAAAACAAGAATCCTTACTTTTTCCCAAGACATTTTAAAGGGAATGTAACAATCTTACTTTTCCCAGTCTCATATTAATCTTGAGGAAGAAATCATATAGGAAGAAAATAAGCGACAGGAGGCATGCCATGAGCAGAGCTAATTTGTCAATAGTGCACAATTGTGGCAGCTTCACAGACACAGTTTCCTGTCATATCGCTGTAAATAAACAACTTTGTAACCATAGCCCTTTGACGGCTATGTGATCAGTGTGATCAGTCTAGTTTAGTTCCATGAGCATACAATCATGCTGTTGTGGTTAGAGCATTCAGTGCATCGTTGATCAGCTTCTAAACTCAAATCAGCCCTCGCAATGGCTAGAAGCAAAAGCACGGCACTTGTCAAACATCAAAACGAACAGTCTTTTCAATAAAATAATGTTTACTTAGGTTGCAGACATTTTAATACATAGGATTACTAGCGAAAAAGTGTTTTGTAAAATGCAACAATAATAATATAGCAACAATAATACTTTTATTAACAACAGATACACACCTCTTTAGTAACTAGCTTGTTTACTCTATTCTTCTCACAGTTAAACAGCCACTTACTTTTGTGTAGTTTAGCAGACATTGATGACATGTACTAGTAAATCCAGTAGCTCTAGTCCCCTCTGCAGTGAATGGGGCTGTGTCTTGTCATAAATCAGACGTGTTGCCATAGAAAATTAAAGTGATGAATTCTAAATAACTCCTAAAGAGTTTCAGCTTAAGTATTGACAACTTACATGTGAATGGGGTTAAATTAACTATAGCTAAACAAAATCAGCTTTCCCTCACATCCAAAAGCACAATTTTTGATACTCATTCTCACCCAAGCACTGTAGTGAGGTGATAGGTGCATTCTCGTGCTGGTCACACACACTCTTTTTTTAAGGGGAAGTGCCCCAACAAGGATTTTGGCTCTTAGATAGGTAGAGCCAGAATCAAAAAGTATATCTCTTTTACCCCCTAGAAGTAAGATTTTTGGCAAATAAATACTCATCTTTCCAAATCATTTTTTGAAACTAGACAATAGCCCAACTCTTTAACAGTTTAAATAAATCTGCATGCATGAAACCGCATTGGACCACCCCTTTAAGCTACTGCAGACAAGGACACTTGGGAAGAATAGGAAGGGTGAACACAGCAGGGGGAAAAAAGAAGGAATGAATGAGATGATAGAGGCCCATTTCTACACTTTGCTGAGAACTGAGAATATGTCAAGTTCATTTTCTCTCATATTGTCATGTTGTGTGTATCTATTTCCTTTACAACTGTTAAAAAAGACTGCCAGACCTTATAAAAGGTACCAACAGATCCTTGCCCAGATAGCAAAATTCCTTAGGTCCAGATCAGGCCCACACATATGCATGGCCCACATAACGCGTGGAATGATGACACTTGGGCGGTCCGCTCCTGTTTGCCAAATCTGTGCCACAAGCATGCCAAAGGAAGGCACATGTCACATGTCAAAATATATAAAGCACCACTGGACCAAATCTGGGCCATCCTCTTTTTGATTCTGGCACAGATCCAGCCCAGATCCAGCACCCTAGTCCAAACAACATACAGTGTGGAATGCTGGCTCTTGGGCAGGCTGCTTTTGCTTTCCAGATTTGTGCCACAAGCAAGCCAAAGGAAGGCCGAATGTCAGCCACAAATAAAATGAATAAAATACACTTGACCCAAACCTGGCACAATTTAATTTTAATTCTGGTACAGATCTAGCACAGATCTGGCCCAGACCTAACACCCTGTTCCGGCCCATGTACCATGTGAAATGATGAGACTTGGGCAGGCTGCTTTTGCTTGCCAGAATTCTGCCACAAATAAGGAACACCAAATGCAGCCATAAATAAAACTGGGCCACATTTATTATAATTCTGGCCCAGATCTAACATGCTGCTCTGTCCTATGTAATTGTGTGGTGGATTGTAGTTTTGCCAGATTTGGCCCTAAAGTAAGCCTTAGCATTACTGTATGTAAACTAATTGGTAACACTTTATAATAACTACACACTATGAATAATTTATTAAGCATTAGCAAATAGTTAATTCATTATTTGTTGCATGCAAGGATCGCTGGTCTCAGTCTCTCACACGCTTTGTCCTAAAGTGACTATGGTGCTTGGCTGGTGGGATGCAGGAATTACACTTATTACTAAGCCATACTTACATGCTATTTCAGACCAAATATTCAAAGTAGCATGGTAAACAATATAGGGACTGCGTCACAGGTTGTCATTGTTCAAAAATGAACCAATGTGATATAAAACCAACTTCACCTCAGTAAAGCAGGCTAGGCGGAATAGCATCTAAATAAAACTAAATAAACTAAACAAAAATCGACATTATCGATGCTGTAAAAGGTACCTTATAAAACTGAAAATAGTCACATCAATCTTTCGCCAGAAGATTTCAGTGGCTGAACAACACCTCCGTGCATATTACCCATTCGTAAAACAACAAAATCTACATAAGCTTTGCGTGACTAAAATTGTTTTAAAACATTACCTATCTAAAAGAAATAAGTAACTCCAATATTGATTCAGGATTAAAAAAAAAATTGATTCAGCATTTGTTTTTACTGCTGTCACTTTCTCGTGTGTACAGAAAAATCTGTCTTATGTCAATATTTTTTGGTTTTTGGTATTGTTGTAGAACAGAGTACAGTACTCAATATTGTCAGTAGAGAGCAGTCTGAAGAATACCTACATGTTTTCTTCCTCATATTTGGTACTAAATCCATATTTTCAATGTGTTGATTATACTGTACACACTTACATTAATTTAACTCTGACACAGTTGGAGATATATGTATTAAATTAAAGGTATCAAAACTACAGTAAAATATTCAAAATATTGTACCCATATAATGCACAAGGATTGTTTTTTGTTTTTTGCATTTACTGCTTTTATATATGGTACTGAGTTAATATTTTCAAAATGTTCTACATTACACTGTACACAGTTAAAATAAAACTGGTCCAGTTTTAGCAAAGATGTGGCACTGTAAGCACTGGCTAAGGTGCAAGTAAGCCTAAAGTGTTTCACACGTGTTTCAGCAAATATAGCCCAGTTGTCTTAAAATGAATCTGGGCCACTTTTGGCAAAGATGTTGTACAGTAAGCACTGGCTAATGTAAATGTGAGTCTGAAGTGGCCCACACACAATTCTGCAAATGAGAATCAGTTGTCTTAAAACAAATCTGGAATAATTTTGGCAAAGATGTAGCACAGCAAGCACTAGCTAAGGAGTGTGTGAGCCTAAAGGGGCCCTCATATGTTTTAGCAAATACGGCCCAGTTGTCTTAACACAAATCTGGGTCACTTTTATCAAAAATTTGGCACAATCAACAAAAGCTAATCAGGGTGAAAACCAAATGTGGGCCACATATGTTTAAGCAAAATGTGGCACAGTAAGCACTGGCTAAGGTGTGTATGGGACTAAAGTGGCCCACATATGTTTCACCAAATACAGTTGTCTTAAAACAAAACTGGCCCACTTTTGGCAAAGATGTGGCACAGCAAGCACTGGCTAAGGTGTATGTGAGCCTAAAGTGTACCATGTATGTTTTAGCAAATATGGCCTAGTTGTCTTAAAACAAATCTAGATAACTTTTAGCAAAAATGCGGCACAATCGACAAAAGCTAATAATGGTGTAAACCAAATGTGGCCTATATTTGTTTTAAGACAACTGGGCCACATTTGCTAAAACATATGTGGCCCACTTTAGGCTTACATCCACCTTAGTCAGGGCTTACTGTGCCACATTTTTGACAAAAGTGGTCCATATTTGTTTTAAGACAATTGGGCTATATTTACTGAAATGTGTGGCACACTTTAGGCTCACATGCACCTTAGCCAGCTCTTACAATGCCACATCTTTGCCAACAGTGGGCCAGATTTGTTTTAAGACAACCAAGCTACATTTGCTTAAACATACATGGCCCACTTTAGGCTTACACCCACTTTAGCCAGTGTTTACTGTGCCACATCTTCGCCTTAACTTGCCCAGATTAGTTTTAAGACAAATGGGCAATATTTGCTGAAACATATGTGGGCCACTTTAGGCTCACATGCACCTTAGCCAGTGCTCACTTTGCCATAATTTAGACAAAACCATGCCAGACTCATTTTAAGACAACTGGGCCACATTTGCTGAAACGTGTGGCCCAGATTTGGTTTGTACCTTGATAGGCCTTTGTTTTTTGTGCCATATTTTTGCGAGAAGTGGCCCACATCTGATTGACACTATTTGACTCATTTTCACTATTTACCACATGGGCCACTTTAGGGTGACATTTGAATTACGCATTGCTTTTATTACCAGATGTTTGCCAAAACTGGCCCACATGTGATTTGATAAATTTGAGTCATTCCTGCTGTTTTACATGTGGGCCACTTTAGGCTTATATACATATTTTATGGGCCATAATTCAGCCAGCAGTGCCAAATCAATGCCTTAAGGGGCCCACATCTGCATGCTATTTGAGTCTGATAGTATGCCTTATTTTTTACATCTTAAGATGAGTCATAACGTAACGGTTACTAAAGTAACCCTCGTTCCCCGAGGGGGGGGAACGGAAATGCTATGTGGAAACTTCCACTATGGGGATTTCGTCAGAAAGCCAATCATTCTGAAGAGTAATTAAACGGGCCAATGAAATGCCAATAAGTTGGCGGTGTCAGCGTGTGCAGCTGGCAGCAATCATAATCAGCCTGTGAATAAGAATGCCGGCTGTCAGCTAAGGCGCAATCCCTGTGGCGAAGGAACATAGCATTTCCGTTCCCCCCCTCGGGGAACGAGGGTTACTTTAGTAACCGTTACGTTCCCCAGCGGGAGGGGAACTTCAATGCTATGTGGAAACTTCCACTATGGGGAAATCTATGGAAAACGCCACAGTGATTGAACCTTACCACGTCGCTGGTGAGAGGTTTGCCAGGCTCCGGCGTGAGCGCACCATCATCACCAGAGATGCAGCCCACCAACGTGTCCCCTGGCCCTAACTTACCTTACTTACCTGTGAAGCGCTTAAAGGCTTATTTATATTTTTTGGGGAGTCGTAAGAAATACACCTAGTTAAGATTCTAGGAATTTTAAATTACGACAGTACGTTGGGAAGCGTGCAGTCCCGATAGGGAGGACGCTGCGGAGGCCACCTGCTGCCCAATGGGGAGACCTGGTGGCAGGAAGACATATGGACTAACCCTGAAAAGGGGGAGAACACATATGAAGGATGGTTAGTGGGGAGGGAAGACACGGGCCCGCCTAAGAGGAGGAACTACACCGTGGCTGAGTGAAGCATATGAGATCGCCAGCGGGGATCGCGCATAGCAGGCACCTATACCCAGAACGCGGGCTGACCATGTGGTCATGCCAACTACGTAATGGGCCAGGTACCTGACTCCTCCGCTGAGTCAGATGCTGGGGGCCTCGGAGGAACTCTGCAGGGTTTGCCAAATGGGGAACTCAACTGAACAGAGTGAATAAGCGCACGAATCTCTGTGTTAGAGAGAAAGGCGCAGCAAGCGTGTTTCAACACCGTACTGAATTTCCTCATTCACTGGCGTATCCAGCACACGTGAGGAAAATCAGCCCACTCAAAGATTATAGAATTTTTACGAATGTATTAGGTGTCGCCCAGCCCGCAGCTCTACAGATGTCTGTTAGAGAGGCGCCGCGTGCTTACGCTCAAGAGAAGGCGATACTCTTAGTCGAGTGCGCTCTCACTCCCGGGGTACGCGGCTCACCCTGGCATAGAAAAGCGAGGGAGATGGCATCCACTATCCAGTGGGCCAACCTCAGAATGGATACGGCACTTCCCGTCTGCCGATCATAACAGAAAAGGATCTGCTTAGAGTCGTAAGCTCTAATGCGGTCACAAGCGCCGAACGCGAACAGGACACAGCAAAGAAAGGGGCTGGGTCTGCCTCCTCCGTGGGCAACGCTTGCAGGTTCACTACATAGTCTAAAGAAGCGCTGTAGGAACCTCGGGCACCTAGGTGGGCCGGGGTCTCAGGAAAACGTGAGAGTGGGCCGGCCCGAATTGCTGGCACACTTAGCTGACCGAAAATGCCTCCAGATACCCAACCCTCTTGACCGATGCCAACGCGACCAGCAGAGCTGTCTACCTGGACAGAAAACTTAAAGATACTGAGTCAAGTGGATCGAGCAGACCTCTCCTAAGAGAGATCTCCAAGTGGGTATGAGAGGGGGACAGGATTGATTTAATTAACCAGCGTCTCGCGCCTCTGGGAACTGGATGATGAGGCGATGCTTTCCCAGCGCGCCGACATCCCCGCGTCCTCAGAGCGGGGATGATCGTAACGCCAACCCCTCAGTGCGAAGGGGACAGCCTTAGCTCCAGCCAACTGAAGGAGGAAAGCATCGCACTGATCTGGCATGTCCGGGGTCCTTCCCGGAGAGAAGTATACCACACAGCGAATAGACTCCACTTCAGGGCGTAGGCATGCCTCGTAGAGGGTGCTCTAGCCTGAGTGACGGAGTTAACCACCAAACCGGTAAGTCACCTAAGTCCTCCACGCTCCATCTATGGGCCACACGTGATTCCAGAGATCTGGGCGCGGGTGCCAGATGGTGCCTGTTCCAAAGAAGAAGGTGCTTCTTCAAAGGAATATGCCAGGAAGGGGCCGTCACGAGGAGAGAGCTGAAATACAGGTCAGATTGAGCCAGAGAGGCGCAATAACAGACCTGCTCCTCGTCCTCCCTGACGTAACACAGTATCTGCGAGAAGGCTCACTGGAGAGAAATGCGTATTTACGCACGCCCAGGGGCCAGCTGTGTTAGCCAGGGCGCAGAGCGCACCTATAACAGCTGGACAGCCGGGGGTGGAGTCTCAGTTTTCCCGGGCGTGAACTGCCGTGAGAGCGCATCGGCTGCACGGTTGAGTTCGCCGAGGGGAAAAAATGGCTCGCAGCGATTCCGCCGCGTATGACTCCGGAGGAGCAGACGGCGAGCGAGCTGAGACATGCGGCGAGAGCGGATACCCCCTGTGCGGATGATATACGCCATCGTCGCCGTGCTGTCCGTCCTGACCAGCACGTGTTTCCCCTCTAGCACCGGTAGAAACAGTGCAGCGCGAGATACACTGCCAACAGCTCCAGGCAATTAATATGCCAATGCAATCGGGTTCCTTCCATGGACCCGCAGCTGCATGCCCACAACACACGGCCCCCCAGCACGTACTGGAAGCATCCGCCAAAACGACGACATGCCTGGACACTTGTTCTAGAGGCACACAGGCCTGTAGAAACGCAGGGTCCGTCCCGAGGCTGAGGGCACGGCGACACAACGGAGTGACAGTCACCCGGTGCGTGCCTGCGTGCCATGTGCGTCTAGGGACCTGATCGGGAAGCCAATGCTGAAGCGGTCTCATATGGAGCAGCCCGAGCGGCGTGAAGCGGCTACGGATGCCATATGCCCCAGGAGCCTCTGAAATGATTTCAGTGGGACCACAGTTTTCCTGTCGAACTCTCTCAGACAGGTCAGCATCAGCCCATTGCGCTCTCGAGGGAGGCGCGCCGTCATGGTGATCGAGTCCAGCTCCAACCCGAGAAAAAAGATGCTCTGCACGGGGGCGAGCCTACTCCTTTCTCGGTTGACCCGAAACCCCAACAGGTCGAGGTGCCGGAGCACCCAGTCCCTGTACATAATCAATTGATCCCGCGAGTGAGCTAAAAAAGCCAGTCATCGAGATAATGGAGTATGCAGATGCCCGCGAGCCGAAGGGGCATTAGGGCAGCCTCCGCGAGCTTCGTGAAAACCCTCGGAGACAGGGAGAGCCAGAAAGGGAGGACTTTGTACTATCATGCTCGACCCTCGCACGCAAACCGCAGAAACTGCCGGTGGCATGGGAAAATGGAGAAATGAATGTACGTGTCCTTCAGGTCTATCGCTGCAGACCAATCCTGAGGACGGACGCACCGGGGGATATGCTTCTGCATGAGCATTCTGAGCGGCTGCTTGTAAGGCAGTGGGTCAAAATGCGCAGAACTAGGATTGGTCATAACCCACTGCTCTTTTAGGGTACGATGAAGTACAGACTAAAAAGCCCATACCTCATCTCGGCTGGAGGGACCGGCTTGATTGCATCCTTCGCCAGGAGGACAGCAATCTCCTCGCACAAGAGAGGGGCGGACACAGGGCTGACACCTGGTGTAATACACGCCCGTGAACTTGGGGGACCGTTTAGCGAACTGAATCGCATAGCCGAGTCTGATTGTCCGAATGAGCCATCGCGACGGGCTGGGCAGCGCTAACCAGGCTGGCAGAGCCCACGCGAGTGACATCATCGGTGCAATCACTGACGCACCAGCGGTGGGGCAGCACGGGATGGGAGAGCTCACCCCGGGAGGCATGCGTCCCAAGGAAGAGCGGAAGTCAAGAGGTTTAATCTTAACTTCGTCCCAAGAGCCCGCAGGGCGGCTAGGAGTGCGGGAGAAAGGAGCCCGTCCTCTGGCACTCACAGAGCCTGTGGCGAAGAACACCGATCCTGCGAGCTGGAAGGCATAGCGTCCCATACTGGCAGTGTTCGGGCTATCACACCCGGAGAGAGGAAAAAATTGCTCTTATAAAATTTAGTAGCCATACGGCCTTTTTGTTAATGATATGGGTGTCCGTGGCCCTCCGCCAGGGAAAGAGCAAACATCCTTTTCTCCGAGTGGCCCGTCTCAGGGACGCTTCGCGGTCCGTACTGGACTTAGCGGCGCCCTGAGGCGGGGGGCGATGATCGTCTGTGAGGTGCTCAACACTGCCGCTTAACCGGTTGAACGGACAGGGCGGCGGAGCAGATTTTGGAGCCACAGACGAGCGCCCTCGGCGAGAAGCAGCCAAAGTGGACGAATCGACGGGGAGAGCGGTTTTTGAGCCCGCCGATCGCACTTGACTACTCTTTCACCGAAGTGAATTCCTGGGTGAGCTAACCCCGGTGTCGCCGAACAGGCCAGCCGGGGATATGGGTGTGTTAAGAAAGCGAACTTTGTCAACGACACGCATATCTGCCAGGTTTAGCCAGAGATGGCGTTCCTGGACCACTAGTGTGGTCATCGTCCTTCCCAGGGCACTCGCAGCCGACCTGGTGTTTTTAGAGCAAAGTCGGTTGCAGTGCGTAGTGCATTAAGCCTGGGTCAGAACCTTCCTCATGCCGCTGGGCCAGCGCTTGCACTAGCCATAGCAAGCAAAACGGAAGCAGCCTGGCCCGCAGCAGTGTAGGCTCTGGCCCTGAGGGACGCAGACAACCTACATGCTTTGGACGGGAGCCGAGGCTAACCACGCCAGGAAGGGGCACCACTAGCTAGCACACTCGACCTGGGGTTTTGCCTCGTACCCCCTGGCTGCTCCGTCATCGAGGAAGGTGAGGGCGGAGCGCACGCAGACCGGGCAGAAAAAGGTGCCCTCAGCGCTGCGTGAACTTACTGTGCACCTCCGGGAAGAAGGGGACGGGAGGCTTAGAGGGTTTCCCCTTCTTATCCTCCACGTAACACCCGTCTAATCGGTCCGGCGGCGAAGCTGGGGGACAAGCCATCTTCAGCCTCGTCGCCGAAGCAGCCCGGGTTAGCACGGCCATCATATCAGATGCCATATCCGGAGCCTCGCTTACCACCCCTGAGGGAGGAAGCGGGTCCGAATTGTCATCGGAATATGACAGCTCACCCTCCGATGCAGCGATGGACATCTGGTCCTCGGTGTCATCGAGTGAGAGGGCGATCCTCCCGAAGGATGGTGCACTTCTCTCACTCGAAACTTGGATGGAGCGCGCTGAGGAATGGGAGGTCCCAAGCCCGAGGGCGGCGGATTGACCCCCACTGTGACCCTCAGATCTGCCCGAGTGCCAACCGCTACTTACGGGGGACAACTGGGGTGGTTCGCCCTTTTGCAAGAGCGAGCCGCGATCTTAGTTGCGCAACAGACATGCCATCGCAGTGATGGCATGCGCTGCCCGCGAGCACCGCATTAACATGCTGGTCCCCCAGACATGCAATACAGTGCTCGTGCCCATCATCCGTGGACAGGAAACCACCGCATCCAGAAACGCACGGTCGGAGTGACGTCTTTAAAAAGACGCGCTGCATGACCGTGTTGCTCTTTTAGGAAATTTGCTTAAATTTATACGCACCGCTCTTGAAGTACCAGTCCAGCTCGCGTTGTTGCTCGCGCTGGAACCGGGAGAAATCAGCCTCTCAGAAGACGGCAGCTGTCTCTCACTCTCTCTCGAACAAAGTCGGAGGATGACAGCAAAACGTCTCTTTCAGACTGCACATGAGGCTTCTGAAAGCGAAAAGGTGTGGTTTGTTTGGCACAGTCGGCATTCTTATTCACAAGCTGATTGTGATTGCTGCCAGCTGCGCACGCTGACACCGCCAACTCATTGGCATTTCATTGGCCCGTTTAATTACTCTTCAGAATGATTGGCTTTCTGACGAAATCCCCATAGTGGAAGTTTCCACATAGCATTGAAGTTCCCCTCCCGCTGGGGAACTTCACTTATCCAGTGGTTATGTGTTGGTGGAATAGGGTCTTTCTATTTAAACAATATCAGTCTTCCAGCCAACAATCTGACTCCCGTGTATTTTTAAGTAAGGATGCTAAATCATATATGTTAAGTAAATCTTGCTTATAGTCCTTTTTTTGACTGATTTACATAGTGGGATTGTCATATTTCTGTACAGGCTGTTCAAAAGAAGTGAAGTTTCCATCAATACAGAGATCAGACAGGGAAATCACACCCTTTTTAGACCAAATTTTAAAAGCTTCATCCATCATTGAATGTGTAACTACTGGATTAGAAGTCAAGCTAGAGATGGGCTGTGCAAATAATAGTCTAGAACACAATAAAGCTTCTAATGAGGTGGGCTCAACTGAAGACCTTTCCAGAATTGCCCATGAAAGAGCAGTAGTGTCATTGTTCATCCAATATAGCAATGCTCGTATATTGACTGCCAAATAATAATGCATACAATTTGGGAGTGACATTTCTTCCTTTGCACTAGACCTGTGCAGCATCCTTTTTTTCATCCTATGTGTTTTTTTGTTGTTGTTATTGCTCCAAATAAAGGCTGATATCTGATTATTTAAATTAAGGAAAAAACTATTTTGTAAAAAGAAAGTAAGACATTGAAAGATATAAAAAAATTTGGGCAGCACATTCATCTTTACCGTATTAATTCTTCCGCCTAATGAGAAAGGCAGGTGGTCCCATCGCTCAAAATCTTGCTTCAGATTGGATAAGAGAGGCTGATAATTGATCACATAGAAATCTTTATAATTATGTGTGACAAATATGCCAAGATATTTAAATTACTCAGGGCTAATTTTAAAAGGAGCTGAACCTAAACATGATCGATTGTCCCCATCTCCAACAGGCATTGATTCACTTTTCTGAATACTGATTTTATAGCCAGATATTTTGCCAAATTCTTTAAGTAACTTTAACAATTTGGGAAGACTTTATATTTAGCCAAAACCTTGGCATCTGTGTTAAGAATAGAAATTGGATGGAATAAGCTACACTCAAGAGGGTTCTTATCTTTTTTGAGAATTAAAGAAATAACTGCCTGACGCATGGTTGGTGGTAAAGATTTCACTAAAAATAATTCTTCAAAGACGAATAACAATAAAGGAGAGAGCTGATCTGAGAATTTTTTGAAGAAATCTGTAGGGAAACCATCCAGTCCCAGTGATTTGCCACTTTACATAGATCTAATTGCTCATGTTATTTCCTCAATTGTATGTTCCTCCTCCAATTCAGCAGTCAACAGTGGCTCTATAGAAGGAACACATACACTTTCAAAAAAAATAAATAAATAAAAAAATTAAATAAAACTCCAACAAGGAGTCATCCTCAATATATAATCCTCAATAATTATGAAATTATCTGGCCCTGTAAGTATGCCTTTAGCAACCCATATGGTTAAAGACATCCCGGGTGTTTGATTTATCTCAAGGAATGATGTAATCTCAGTGGAGATAAATTGAGTAAAAGCTTCTTAAACAAAATCAGAAAATTTAAATATTAGTTTAAATAATATTTCAAATTTGCACCTCTGCATACTCTATATTAGAAGTAAAATCTACCTCTAAACATTTTTCATTTTATTATTTAATTAGTAAACTTAATTAACAGCTTAATTGCATCCAACAATCTAATTCTAATGTTTTCACTTTTTAATAAACTTTCATAAGCTTGTTTACTGTTTGTACAAATACTGTACTTAACTTTTACACATCTCTGAAATTAAGAAATAAGTCACAATGCAGATAGAAACAATACACAATTAAAGAAACAATTAAAAACAGTTAAAGAAACAATTTAAACATCTATTAAATAGCACTGCAATTTCAACAAGTTGGCAGTACATTTTAGTATGTATTTGTGTTCTTATGTGATGGCGACATCCATTTTTATACATATTTTTTATAAAAGTCATTGAAAAAAAGTCCTTAATGGCACACAAAACATTGCACAATGATTAGACAAAACACTGCGAACAGGCATTCCACAGCTTGTTGCATGTCCATGCACAACCTCACAGCAAGAAGGTCACTGGTTTGAGTCCCGACTGGGCCAACAGTGTGTGAAGCCATTTCTGTGTGGAGTTTGCAAGTTCTCCCAGTGTTCACGTGGGTTTCCTCTGGGTGCTCCTGTTTTCCCCACAGTCCAAAGACATGCAGTATAGGTAGTGAATGAATGTGTGTAGGTTTATGAGAGAGTATATGGGTGTTTCCCAGTGCTGGAAGAGCCGGAGTAATTGGTGATTTATTCTGCTGTGGCATCCCTTGATAAATCAGGGACTAAGCCAAAGGATAGCGAGTGAGTGTTGTCAATTGTAACGTCTTCAAGCCTTGATGGAATCAGGAGAGCTGTTGAACCCTGGTTTGTGTAGAACCTTTGGATTTCTGTAAAACAAAAATTCAATTGTTGAGTGCTTTTAATCAATTAACATAAGTCATCAGGAAGTACTTCCTTCTTTTCACTCCTGATGATCTTTTGGGCCATTTCTTTTAAAGATGTTTCTGTGTTCTTCGCCAAGTCTTTCCATGCAGCATCTTAAATACAAAACATTTTGTTTATTTTATGTGTAAGTTTTGATATTACACATTTTTAGCAATACCAGTTCCTTAAATTCACCATAAACTCAAGGTTTCAATTGTCTACCATACAGTGATACATTTTCAAGACTGAATGCTCAATAAGAAAAATGGTGGGCAAAAAGTTTATTAGAAATACAGTGTAGACATCTGTATTATATTTTTTATTCAATCTGCAATTCATTTATTGCAAAATGTAATAAAATTTACATTTCTGAGTGACCTCTATACCTCAGTATGGTATGACCTCAGTATGTACATTAAATAAAACAATAAAATTTGAATAAAAACAAAACAAATTAACTCTATATCAAATAAAATACATTATATTTGACAGATACTTTTATCCAAAGGGACATACATTGTGTTCAATTTGTACATTCATAAGTATATGATCCCTGGAACACCCTTTGGCATTGCTAATGCATTGCTTTACCAAATGGGACTTGCGGAGCTGCTTGTCGATGGATTTGCCCTTCAGTGTTTGGACTTTCAGCAGTGAAAACTAAACTGAAATTCAACTCTGAAAACTGGACTGACACAGTTTCAAATTACTAGAACTTCTATGTTTAGCTTATTTGAAACAATCTACATTGTAAAAGCGCTATAGAAATAAAGATTAATTGAATTGAATAAGAATTTAACATACGCAGATTTTTCGTATCCACTTCGCACAAAATGTAACATTGTTTCCTCACAAGCTGTGCGATTATGTAGCAGTTTCCGAACGCCCGTGAATGCGGCCCTGGCCTTGGCAACGCTTGCAGTGTTGTTTGGAAAGATGTTGATTGAATCTCTGTTAAATCTCAGCAGGGCCAGACTGTGCGCGCGTCTCAGTACAATGATACAGTCTTGATAATAATGAAGTTTAGTCATGATGGCCCGCGGCTTACTGTACGAACGTCTTGGTGCAAGAAGTACTTCTTTTTCCAGCTGTATTGATTCTTTTAACAGCCTTTTTGTACACCGATATCATAGAGCTTGATCCATCCTTCTCAACAACGCCCAGTATCCTAATGTTGCACCTTCTTATTCTTCCCTCCATGTCTTCACATTTTTCTCTCAGCACGATCATCTTTGCTTTCAGATTGGTTACCACTGTTTGCAGTTGTCACTTCATCTGACCATTTTGATAACCCGTCTTCCACTTCCTTGATCGTAGTTTTCATTTGGTCTATCTCAGAGTGTATGTTTATTATTTCAGTTTTGACTGCTTGTACTTCGTTTTTAAGTGAGTTGAAATCATCGGCAAGCGCACTTTTTAGTTTTCATTCAGATTTAGTTACCTCTGAGATGTCCGCTTTTAGCGAGTGAAGAATCTCTTCAAGTCCAATGAGTCCAATTTTCTTTGGGCTGTCTGAAGGGAATGAGGTCCCCTGTGATTGGGTGATGGTGGAACTCAAATTCGAGGCAGCGTTGGGCCTGGAACTATATGATACGTTGTATTTACATTTGTGTAGTTTTTCCGCCATTAGCTCGTAGATCTACTTTTTTCTGATTTTAGAAATGCATTCGAAGCCGTGTTCGCAGAGTGATGTATGGTATGATAATATATGGCACTGATTTAATATTATATAGCAGCTGATCGGCGGGAGCTTGAGCCAGACACGTACTACTCCTTTACCATACAACCGGAAACCACCCTTTAACTACTATTGTACAGACGCTTTTGTGGTAGATATAGTGGCATTCATAAAAAAATATTAAAATAATAATAAGTAAGAAAAGAAAAAAGAACCCCTGGTGGAAAAAAAACAGCTTAAACCTGGGAGATGACAAGCTAAAACCAGCTTGACCAGCCTAGCCAGGCTGGGAGCCTATAGCCAAAACCAGCTATGTCTAACTTAAACCAGGCTGGTCAAGTTGGTTTTTAGCTGACCAGCTAAGACCAGGCTGGAAATGGCTGAAACTAGCTTGGAAATGACCAAAATCCCTCTAAAATCAGGCTGGTCAACCAGCTAAAACCAGCCAATCAGCTTTGTTAAGCTGGTTTTAAGTTTTTTTCAGCAGGGAAGAAAAAGACAAAAATAGATCCATGTTTCAAGCTGTACTATTTGCACTTTGCAAACATAAAACCAATAAACACAGACACACACATGCACTCACGCACACATGCACACACACGCACGCACGCACGCACACACACACACAAATGATTTTATCTGACAATGAGCACTCTGTGTTTTTAGCACAATCTATTTTTGTACCCTAGCTGTGCCACCTGCTGAGAACAAGCTATACTTCAACATCTATTATTCACCATTTCCACTTCTTTGAAACTTTCCGATTGAATGGATTACGTGTACATGATTCATCCTCAGTCTACTGGACTGACTCTAAGTGCCAATGAATCTTGAAATATGGAGTACAATTTCTCAATTAAATGTGCAGTGGGTCATTTATCCTACCCTACACTGCCTTTTAACTGACCTAATATTGCTTTGTTGGGGTGTTGTTTTTATGCCCTCCACATCAAAATGTAACTGAAATAACTGTAAACTGAAATTACTGTCACTGAAATTGTGTAAAGCAACACTACAATACATTTGGTGGTTACATTAAAAAGTAGCTAAATACAATTTTAAATTGCTTTAAAAGGAACATTTCTAAAAAAAAAAAAAAAGGAATCCCTGGCATCATTTTTATTTGGTATTATGAAACCAATTGACGAGGAATGTCTCTATTTATTTTCTATGTCCTTTTAAAGCTTAAAAAACTATCAGTGCTATCTTTATTATAAGCCTACATCTTTTAAATAGGTAACTTATATAAATAATTTTACATGTACTGTTTGAAGAAGTGTTTTTTTTTCTCTTTTTCAGAGGATGAATGGATTAGCAGTATTTTCTTCCTGAACAAGCGCTCTGAACAAGCACTCATTCATCCAATCCTTCACACCCTTGGGGATATCCTGTATGCATGTGCCATGCTGCATATGCTGCCTGTAATGTACTGATTTTGTGCTCACTGACTCCTGTCAGCTTATACATTTCTGGAAGGAATTGATCTTTATCTGCCCTTTCAATCTTACCAGTGATGCCACAAATGCATTTAGAAATAGGCACTACTTATACCGTAAACCAAGTCTTGTAAGTCTTATTTTCCCCAGTATTTCTAGGCTAATTCCTGAATGCAAGCATTTAAACCCCTAATGTATTGAATAGTTTTGCTCATAAGTTAGAGGGAGGCTTTATTTAGATGTTTCCTATAATTAATATTCGCTGATGTACACTGGACAAGCTTGATCACAGATCATAGTGAAATGTATCATAGTTTTAAATGACAATCAGTTCTGTATTGCTGGAAGAAAAACATATTCCAAACTGTTCCAAAACCTAATGAGCTGCCTTGCTTTCTACAGTATTACCAACATAGGTACAAGTTTCATCAACTTTCATGCACCTTTCATCCTAACCACATTTGAATCACAAGCATGGACATGTTACAGCAAGCTCTTTACCCAGTTTAAAATGCACAGTATCAACAGATATTGGTTAAAATAGCCATTTTGGTTTATTTAGTATTGTTTTGTTATTGGCTTGTGAAGGATTAGTAGATATATAATACAACATTTCTTGGATAATTTGATTTAATCTTGTCCAGGATTTCCCCCAGTGAATTGTTTTCTGTGATTGACTCAACAAAGATATATGTATAGTGGTGTCTTAGACAAATAAAAGTATCTAAGAAGATCCCACTCTTAAGTGCAGCCTTTGTGTCGGAAGAGAATTTATGATGTATTAAACTGTTGTTGAGATTTTTCAGCTAATTCATACTAAACTCTTCACACTTCACTCTATTCCAAACCTTGTCAGGTGCACAAATCACACTCCCCCAAATATCTGTACCATATTCTCTTGCAGTTATCTGGGAAAACCTTGCCTATCAAACAACAAATCTGATTCCATTAAAAAAAAAATACTGATTTTCTTTGCTTCATGCATACATTAATGTCAGCAGAGCCTTTTAAAGGCCTGTCTGTCAACAAAACTCTGACTATGACCAATCCTGGTCTTCTAGCACTCATGAGATTAGACTGTGCTTAGATAAATGCATACAAGCCCTTAATGCTTCTAATGCATCTGTTACTCACACACCACACATACGCAATCACACAAGCACACGCTACAAGAAGTAACCCTGTGAGTAGGCAGAGGGCACAAGGGACCAAACTGGAAGAAACCAGAAAGAAAAACAGAGGTGAATATAATGAAGAGAGTGATCTAACGTGACATGAATAAAGAGGGGAGTTAAAATAGATAATTAGATAACATAGATAACATAATTAATTGAAAATTAATAGCTAATTATTTGAAAGCATTCTTGGCATATCTTTAGATATGCAAGTAAGGCAATTATAGTGCTGCAATTATATAGGGTGTCATGCTGAGTTTCCTAACATCTGTAGTCAGCTGATTGTTGCTTTCTTTGACAAGATTATTCAGTGGTTCCCCTTCACCCACTTAAACGATCTTGTCAAAGAAAGCAACAATCAGCTGACTACATATGTTAGGAAACTCAGCATGACACCCTATGTAATTGCAGCTTCTTACTATTAGATTAGGTTGAGACTATATTGGCACTAATGTGTGGGTGGGACTTCACCTTATGAGATCTAACATATTTGCAGAATGCCAATGAGTCAGCCTAAACAATTCCTTAGCTACAACCACAAAGAGCAGTAAATGTACCACACTGATAACTGCATGACTGTGTCTGTCATGTCTGTGTGTCACATGTTGGGTGTCACAATTCACTGTGTGTCCCACCCTCCCCCTCTGGTTGTCTGGTAACTTTCGAGTCCATTCTGGAATGAACAGTAGGGGCTACAACCCCCAAGACAATCACTTCATCTCTTTCTCTTTGCCCTGAATGGCACAGTTGTTGAGAGAAAAGGGAGGGAGAGATTGACATTGACTCATCCCCAGGCCACACCCCCTAAGATGGAGGACAAGGTCAAATAGTGCCTGGTCTGCAGGCTGACTCTTCGTTTTCTCCTCCTTTCCACAGTGAAGAGCCACCCTCACCTTCTCCCATTGCAACACCATCACCTGTTGCATCACCATCACTTGGGGTGACCACAACCAGTGCCCCACAATCCAAGGTCCAGGTGGAACATCAGGTTGCAGAGAGCACAGTGGCATCTATTAATGAAGGAGGGGGAGATGGGGATCAAGATGGAGGTGATGCACAAGACAAAGGGAGTGCAGAGGTGGAAAAGGAAGAGGTGAGGGCACAAGAGATAGGACAGGAGGAAGAAAAAATCCAGACGCAACCACCACAACCAATACAGGAGGAGGTGAAGAAGGAGACAGAGGAGCAGGAGAGGGAAACAGCAAGTACTGGAGGCACAGGAAGGAGGCCAAGCTTGCATCACACTGCTTCGCCAATAAGAGTACAGAGGAATGGAGCATGCAGCCACTCTACCACCTCCGACTATGAACTCTCGCTCGACCTCAAAAACAAGCAGGTAGGGAGCAAGGCACTGTGGGATTGCAGATTTGAGGATGTGTGAATGTATGCTTCAGGCTTTTGTGGGTTGGTTGTTGTGCTTCAGATAGTTTCTTTTAGTGGCTGAATGTGTTGGAGTGTGTTGAAGTTGGTACCAACCAAGGAGTTGGAAGTTTACAGGTTGATCATTCATCTTCATCTCATACACATCCATTACTATCTCCATCAGCTTTTTAATCTCTCACAAGGCCCACATGGAATCTGCACTGAATTTTGTGGAAGTATTGTGAAATGAGTTAAACAAGGGCTGTCCAATCCTGCTCCTGGAGTGCCACTGTCTAAATATTTTTTAATGAGCTTTTGATTAGCTGGTTCACATGCTTTTTATTACAATAGGAAATAAAAAGCTCAACTCTGCAGGACATTGTTCAATTCAATTCAATTCATCTTTATTTCTATAGCGCTTTTACAATGTAGATTGTGTCAAAGCAGCTTCACATAGAAGATTATAGTGAATTGGAATGGTGTCCATTCAGTTTGTTCCTCCCGAAGCAGGTTTGGACACCCATGTGAAAGAGTATTGAGGACATTCACACAAGATGTGTTCTTGCATTACAAATTGCTGAACAAACTTAAACATAAGGTGCATATATTGATTTATTATCTACAGTATACCTACTAACCAATTAATGAAAGGTTATTTTCATAAATAATTTTAACCGCAAATGGGGTTTAAAGAAATTAAACATCTACATTTTGCATTCATGGATTTTGTGCAGACCTAACTGCCATTTAATTGCATAATTAGGGACAGACTACCCAACAGCTATGGTTTTCCAAAGGCTATAGAACTGTCTATTTATTAATCTTTTTAAAAAATCATAGGGGTGCACAAGATACAACAGCTGTTCCAAGATAGGGATCATGATTGTGCTCAAAATATGACAACATTGAATTGTCTGAATAACAAAATGCCATTCAAGATGGGAGATGAGTCAAGTAAAATGCCAATAAATGAAATCACAATTAATTAATGCCAATTAAAAGTGTTTATATACTGCTGCTACCACCACCACTACTTCTACAAAAAACTACTACTACTACTACTACTAACAACAACAAAACAACAACATTAATAATAATAATAACTAACAATTCTGGCTTATTACAGATTCACTATTTTCTACAATATAAATTAAATGGGCTTAGCATTTTTATGCTTAAGTATCTGTAACACTTTATTTCAGTGGTAAAGTTTATTTCAGTGTTATTAGACTAATAACCCCAGCCTTGATCTGACCTCTGCTAAAACTAGTCAAATGAGAGTTAGTTGATGTGATTGCTAAGGTAGAGTTAGAGCAGTATCTAAAGTGGACTACAAAATGGGGTAACCTAAATATATCAAATTTCTAGCTTAGCAACATGATGATGAAAGTATCACATTGACAGCTTAGCACCATGATAATATTGCACTTTATTGGAACTAATAACATAACTTAATTATCCTCTATGACATCACTTTAAAAATGCTCTTTTGGAACATTTATGTTTAACACTGTGTTTAAAGCTATAATAGCTGACAAGGCTGAAATGCTGAGTTAAATCCTATGAGCTATGGTCAGCTCCCTTGGAGTGTGTCTGAGAGCTGATAAAACGGACTCTGGGCACGATCTCTCAGAGACTGATGGATCCATAGATAATTACTGTAAAGCACTTTGTCAGTGTGATTGCCTCTTTATGCTAATGAAGGTATGCCTAACCTCCCAATGAGACCTTTGATTATCCTGTCTTATTCTGATAGCCTCATAAATATACATTTATCCTTGAGACACAAATTAATGCAAATGAGAGACTATTGTCAAGGACCAAATATCAACATATTTGTGTCAGAAGGCAACTAAAAGCAAGTGAGCTAATGAGATTTCATTTAAAGCATAAATTTTCTACAGTGCATGCCTTGATTTCTATGGTTTATCATGTGAGATGTGCATTTAGATTTCATTTCCCATTTAGGCAGAGCAAGAGCAACACACATTTATTACAAGGTTTGCTAGTGTCTTGGAAGATGCAGCTTTTTTGATGTATTGTGAAATTTCAAATAACCAAGACAGTGTGGGACTGATTAGCTCCTCCCATTTTTTTTTTTTTTTAAATAGCCACTTCATTCCTCCTCTAACTGTCATGACTAACACTTTAAGTGCTACTTGTTATTTAAGTCTTATTTGCAGAACAGTGTTTTAATAAATATTTGCTTGAAGACTTGAAAACCTTTTTTTATGATGGCCATCAAATGTTTATAATTCAATTAATATTCAAAATAAATTAAGCATTTAATCCGGTGCGTAAAACATATGCTGAATAAGTTGGTGGTTCATTCCGCTGTGGCAATCCCAAATTAATTAAGGGACTAAGCCAAAAAGAAAATGAATGAATGAATTAAGCATTTAATGTGTGCAGTGGGTTGAGTGGTGTTGCCATCCGTCCTGTATCCCACATATTAATTTGATGTATTAAGTATCTTTCCAAAATAGACGAAAATCTTAGGAATGTTTATGCTACAGTATGTTGGAATTATCATAATTACAAATAAAACTTGCAATTGTAATGCAATTATCAAACTCTTTCTTATGCAATGTAACTAGTGTATCACCTGCCCAATGGAAATTAATCTAGGTTTAATTTCTAATTTTTGAACACATTCAAATGGATGTCTGACACCATTAGGTCATTAGGGCACAACAACCCCTGTCATGTTGTTGTAATTTACTGTGAAATTTAGACACCGATTTGTAACTCATATTCTTTTAATATTTGCTGCGCTTGTTCCCCTCATGTTAATTACCTGTTGTTGCTAAATAATCCCTGATCTGTTACTTATTTACCATAGAAATCTTATCCAGCTGTAGTATGATTTTAGTGGTAAAATAAAATTTCTGTTTAAAACTCAACTCCATTACTTTTCTAGTGTAGTTTATGTAGGCTTGTCTTGTTTGGGTATACATGATATGCCATTTTCTGCTGGGATGTTTAAGTGAACTTGGACAGGATGCTGATCCAGCTGTCATGTCTGATTTACTCAGGCTGAGTTAATAGGGAGCATTGTCATTGCTACACCCCCTTTGTTTACGGCTGCAGTGGTTCCGGAATGATCTCTCTTCGTGGCACTGCTTAGTTAAGTAATCGGATACAAACCTGACAGCTGATTTGCAGGAGGACTGCATTCGTTACAAACTTCCCTGTCTCTTTGTCTTCCCTGTCTTTTACTGTGCAACACCTCAGAATTATAGAGATCACAGGTATTTCTATGATTTCTTTGTGATCAAGTAGTCATATTTCTTTTCTTTCCATCTACTGTAGGTCATCTCATTGTTTCAACTGACTGTCATTTCTCTCACTTTTTCAATAGTTATAAAAAATGAATAGTAGTGAGGCAGAACCCAATTTTACCAAGTGCAACATATTGCTGGATTAACACCTTTGTTGATTCTAGAACAACATTTCAGTGAACCAATCAGATTTCAGGGACAAGTTTACAATTTATGTTAAGTTTAAGTTTACAGTCATGGTTTGTTACCTCCGATGTCCAGACTGCAGCAAGACTTTTGGCTCATAGCTTTTTTCTAAAAAGAAACCCATGCCCTGTTCATAAGTTAAAAATCCCCAGAGATATTTATCCTTCCTAACGTAATCTGACAAATGTAGATTGATTAAATTGATTTTCTGTTATTCAAACTTCTCTCTGGGAGTTTGAATTCTTAAAAATGACTGATTGCATCAGCTCACTATTTCTTTTCAGACCCTTTAAAAATGGCACTACTGTCATGACCTCTAATCTGATCTGACCAAGGAAAGAACCTTGTCCACTGACAACTTATTTGAATATATTTATTAGGATAAACCCCTTGAGATGCACCATATCATTTTCAAGGGGGTCACACAATGTATCACATTCACATAATAATAACACAAGAAACAAAACACAAATTACAAAACATCCATGAAACAACAACAAACAACAAAACCCAAACATTATCAGAAGGGGAAAATAAAGCATGACATGATTATCAGAGAGAAAAAAAAAAAGAAAACATAATAAAAAATATGCTACAAAATGTACAGATCAGTATATCCAATCACAATATAAACAACAACATCCTCAAGAAAAACAAGTACAATCCAAAGTAAAAGATGACAGCAAAGTTTGCTTTAACACCTTAAATTAGGGGTCACCAACCCTGTTCCTGGCGAGCTACCTTCCTGCAGATTTCAGTTGCAATCCTGACCAAACCCACCTGTCTGTAATTATCAAGTGCTGCTTCAGGTCCTAATTAATTGGATCAGGTGTTTTTGCCAGTAGGAAAAAGGAGGCAGAGACCCGACAAACTCTTAATTTTAATTAACTCTTAATTTCATAATTTTAATAATGAAAAACAAAGCAAACAGGTAGCAGGTCTGCACAGAGGCTACAGCCAAACTGAAAGCAAAACCAAAACATAGTGTCCAGAGGTGCGTCCCAAATCACATACTTATGCTCTATTCTACACCATTTTGTAGTATAAATAGTGTAAGTAGTGCGTTCACACTGAAAACTCTAAAAAGAATAAATGCACTTTAAATACCCCAAACAAATATGCAAAGTCTATTATATGCTGTGTTAAGAGGGGCTAGATCTTATTTCAATGTAGTCTGATAAACAGTATCACAATAATCAAAGATTGAAGGTATAAGTTAAGAAGCAAGTTTCTTGTGAACACTAAATGGAAAACAATATCTAGACTAGTGTATCTAGTGTAGGGTACTAATTCCAAAATTGATTTTGCTAACAATATGATTAATATGCAATTTAAAGGTAAGTTCAAAATCAAGTCATACTCCAATATATTTAATAGTATCAAATTTATGCAAAGAAGATCCATCTTTACATAATATAGCACAACAATGACTTTTTGATTTTGTCTAGAACCAAAAACCATAATATAAGACTTTGTCTTATTAAGCATTACTTCAATATCTAGAAGCTAATTTTGTAAGATATTAAAATCATACTGGAAAAACAACTGAATTCCTAAAATATCAGAATCTGATACACACAACCCCAAATCAGAAAAAAGTAAAAAAACAAAAAAAACTAAAACAAAAAAAAAAAGAAAGTAGTGATTTCCAAATTTACTTTGAGTTCAGACAATATTCATATAATTTGTAAATATAATTGCTTTCTTCTCATTCAGACCTGCAACACATTCCAAAAGAAAGTTGGGAAAGGAGCAGTTTAGGGCTAATAATCAGGTAAATTGGTTAAATAATTATGTGATTTGAAGCACGTGATGTCAACAGGACATTGTAATTATGATTTGGTACAAAATAAAGTTCTAGTCCTTTAGGAGCGAAGATGGGCCAAGGATTGCCAGTTTGCCAACTGAAGAGCTGAAGAACGCAGCTGAAGAACGGGATTGCCCTTAAAATACCATATTTTGTATTGGTGTGACATTCATGATCGTAGGTGGTGTCAGAGATCGCTGTGCGTGACACAGTGTGTTTACCAAGTTGCTTGGTCGGCCCTTGGGACCCATTCCTTCTTCAATCTATATTGCAGATGGTGGGTGAGGAAGTGAGAAACTTTCCCTCCTACATCTCTGCAACCCAAACACATTCCAAAGGGAACCCCCCTTTTTTCGACACACACACAATTGAAATGGACTCAGAACTCAAAACTCACTCCAAATGTTATATAATGTGTTTGTTTGAAGTCTATATGCTCTGCCCTATAGCAAAAGTAGTTAAAATATTATATGAATGTACCAATCCCCCTTTTTGTGTCATATAGTATATAAATGCGTAGATGCTGTTTATTGTGTGTTTAATGAGTGTCGTGTTTAGTACCGTTACGTTTCTCTTGCTATTTTACAACACATAATGCAGAGTGCATGATAATAACTTATACGGCTTACATTCTTTAATGCTCTGAGTTAATGTTCAGGGTGGATCCTTATTATGCAAATGGGTGGCCCCGAGACAAAGAAAATCTCCTGCTCAAACTTTGCCATGAAACCATTGGTCAGTCAGTAGAGAATGGGTGTGACTTGACCAATAGTTAAAACGCATCTACTCCCCAACATCTGGGCAGAAAGGTCATGGCAGAAAGGTCTCGGCCGAAGGTCTCCGCAGTGTCCCTGACACAAAAAGGGCAGACTGCATATTTCTGTACCCACGTGACTCGCCTGAGTCCACATTTTTTTATTTTCCGGCAAATTAAACTCAGTTTAATAAAGTTTGCGTCTCACGTGTCCTCCGATCTGCGTTGCAAACTCCACGCCAACGAAAGGACTTCTTAAAAGACTTCATCTTCCAAGCATCAGAGAAACTAGCACAAGAAGAGAGAGAAAGACCCACTAAATTCAGGTATTTAGTCGTGCGTTATGCTGTGCCGCTTTATCAGAAAGGTGTTTTTATAGTCTTGGTGGTTCTTAATAGTTGTGTGGGACTGAGTTAGATTTGCCATTCTTTTACCTAAATTCTTTATTTCCTCGCTTTCTTTCTTTTCTATGTTTTTGTTATTATGTTTTGTACGTTTGTTTGTTATATGTTAGACTAGTCAATAAATTACGCTATATAACCACATTGGATTGTCTTTGTTTTGCCTCACAGAAAAGGTCACTTTAACGATAGACCCTTGCTACAGCTTATTAAAGTTTGATAAAACTTCTAAACTATTCATCTACTTCACAAGAAGTAGTTATAATTCGCTTTCTGAATAAATAAATTACAGAGTCCACCCAGACGAGCGGGCAAAGTGCTTACTATATTTATTTTGTTACATTAACTATAAGTTAATTCTGAATATTCATAATTAATAATAACTTATTATTAATCATTAATATTCATAAACTGAGCTAATTTCACTACACTTGTTTGCAGGAAAAATGGGATAAAATTACACATGAAACATTTCATCACTTGGTGTCTTCAGTCCCTAGCAATCTTTTAAGTGTTGTGAAAAGAATGGCAACATTACAAAGTGGTAAATGCTTTACTGTTCCAACGTTTTTTGAAATGTGTTCCAAGAACCAAAATTGCAAATATGCAAATGATAACCTATATAATAATAATCTCTATTATGCAAATATGAGTTAAACCACAAAATTGCATTTTTAGATAGACCAATAGCATGAAGCTTATCTTAAAGTATATATCAATCAACTAAATCAAAAGCTTTGGACAAATCAAGAAAAATGGCACCTGTGAGTTTACCATCATCAGCCGCTGCAAACAAATCGTTAGTAAACTTAAGTAATGCAGTAGTTGTAGAATGATTAGACAAAGCCAGATTGTTATGGTGATAAAATATTATTAATACTTAAATAGTCTGAAAGTTGTTTATATATAATTAATGCCGATCACTCAGCTAACAGCTGGAGACTCCCTATTCGGGGAACGAGGGTTACGTTCGTAATCGAGATGTTCCCCTTTATGGGAATTCGACGTGTGTCTGGAAAACACTATGGGAGAGTGTATGAAAAACGCCACAGCAGCTAAGCCTGTCACACCCCTGATGTGAAGTTTGCCAAGCATAGCGTGAGCACACAAGCATCACCAAGTGTACAACCTTGCAACGTCCCCTAAGCCCTTTAATTCAATTCAATTCAATTCATCTTTATTTCTATAGTGCTTTTACAATGTAGATTGTGTCAAAGCAGCTTCACATAGAAGATTATAGTGAATTGGAATGGTGTTTTCACTGCTGAGAGTCCAAACACTGAAGAGCAAATCCATCGATGCGCAGCATTACCATTACATGGGAATAATTTAGCCTAAATATAGTCTAGGGATTTTAAATTACGACAATACATTGGGAAAGCAAGCCAGTCGAAGGGGGAGGCGGAGGCCACCTGCTACCCAAGAGAGGAGACTTGATAGCAGTAAGAACATATGGACTAGCCTTATGGAGGGGGAGTGCTACATATGATAAGCTGGTTAGCGGGTAGGGAAGACATGGGTCCGCCTGAGAAGGGGGAACACTCCGTGGCTGAAATATGCATATGGGATCACCATCGGGGACAGCGCATAGCTGGCACCGAACCCCAGCATGTGGGTAGACCAACCGGGCATACCAGGCATCATACTGGGCCAGGCACCCGGCTCCTCCGCTGAATCGGGTGCTGGGGGCCTCGGAGGAGTTCTCTAGGGTTTGCCAAATGAGGAACTTGCTAGCAGAATAGAAAAAGCGCACGAATCTCCGGGTTAGGGAGCATGGCGCAGCAAGCGTTTTGACACAGAGCTTAGTTTCTTCCCGATTGACCAGGGGTACCCAGTAATTGAGAGGAAACCGGCTCCACTTGAAGATTTAAGATCATGTATTAGGTGTCGCCCAGCCCGCAGCTCTACAGATATCTGTGAGAGAGGCGCCGCATGCTAACGCCCAGGAGGAGGCGACACTTCTAGTTGAGTGTGTTCACCCCCGGGGGACACGGCTTGCCCTGGCACTGATAAGCGAGGGCGATGGCATCTACTAACCAGTCGGCCAACCTCTGTTTTGACGCCACTATTTCCTTCTGCCGACCACCATAACAGATACAGAGCTGTTCACAAGATCTTACATTTTGCGTTCATTCCACATAAAGGCGAAAGTGCGAACGGGACAAAGCAGTGAAATGACTGGGTCTGCCTCCTCCTTAGGCAGCGCTTACAGGTTCACCACCTGGTCTCTAAATGGGGTGGTAGGAATCTTGGGCACATAGCCGGGCCGGGGTCTTAGGATAACGTGAGAGTAGGCTGGCCCAAATTCTAGGCACAATTCGCTGACCGAAAATGCCTCCAAATCCCCGTCTCTCTTGATCGATGCCAACACTATCAGCAGAGCTGTCTTTAAGGACAGAAATTTTAAAAATGTGGCTCGAATGGATCTCTCTGCAGTCCCGAGTTGGGGGGTCAGAGGGGCGCAACTAACAAAACCTGCTCCTCATCCTCCCTGACTTTGCACAGTATCTGTGCGAGTAGGTTCACTGGGGGAAACGCATATTTGCGCAACATGGGGGCCAGCTGTGAGCCAGTGCATCCGTGTCGAGGGGGGCCTTGCCAGTGATTGACCTGAGACATGCGACGAGAGCGTATACCCCCCATATGGTTGATATATGCCACCGTCGCTATGCTGTCTGTCCTGACGTGTTTCTGCTTTAGAACCGGTGAAAAACGGCAGAGAGCAAGAAACACTGCCAACAGCTCTAGGCAGTTGATATGCCAATATAACCAGGGTCTGGACCACGATCCCGCAGCTGCATGTTCGTTGCACACGGCCCCCAGCCCATGTTGGAGGCATTCGTCGATACGACAACATGCCTGGATACTTGTTCTAGGGACAAGGGATTCTAAGAATATTCTTCTAGGGATGTACACCCGGTGTGTGCATATGCGCCATGCCTTTCTGGGGACCCGATCGTGAAGCCAGCGTTGAAGTGGTCTCATATGAAGCAATCCGAGTGGTGGGTGTGACAGCGGCTGCAGATGCCATATGCCCCAGGAGCCTCTGAAAAGTTTTCAGTGGGACCATTGTTTTTCTGTCGAGTGAACTCAGACAGGATAGCACCAGCCTGGCACGCTCCTCTGAGAGGCGTGCTACCATATAGATCGAGTCCAGCTCCATCCCAAGAAAGGGGATTCTCTGTACGAGGCAGAGCTTGCTCTTCTCTCGGTTGAAGCCCCAACTGGTCGAGGTGCCGGAGCACCATGTCTCTGTGCCGGAGCACCATGTCTCTGTGCATAATCAATTGATACTGGGACGAAGCCAGTATGAGCCAGTCGTCAAGATAATTGAGTATGCGTATGCACACGAGCCACAGAGGTGCTAGGGTACCCTCCGCGAGCTTGGTGAATACCCGCAGAGACAGGGAGAGCCCGAAGGGGAGGACTTTGTACTGCCAAGCTCGACCTTGAACGCAAACTGGAGAAATAGATGGTGGCGTGGAAGAATGGAGACATAAAAATATGCGTCCTTCAGGTCTATAGCTGCAAACCAATCCCGAAGACGGACGCAGCGGAGTATGCGTTTGTGTGAGCATCCTGAACAGTATTTTGTGCAATTAACAGTTCAGTTTGCGCAGATCTAGGATTGGTTTTAACCCCCCACTCTTTTTGGGCACAATGAAGTTCAAGTTGTAAAACCCACCCTTCATCTTGGCTGGAGGGACCGGCTCGATTGCATCGTTCGTGAGGAGGACAGCAATCTCCTCTCGCAAGAGGGACATGGGCCTGACCCTCGTGAAACGTACACCCGTGAACTTGAGGGGGGGGAAAGGCGAATTGTATCACGTAGCCGAGTCTGACCGTCCGCATGAGCCACCACAATGGGCTGGGCAGCGCTAACCAGGCTGGCAGAGCCCGCGCTAATGTCACCATCGGAACGATCACTGACGTGCCAGCAGAGGGGCAGCTTGGGAGGGGAGTGCTCACTCCGGGAAGCAAAGCAGCCAGAGGAAAACCTGAAAATAAGAGATTGTCTCTTACCTTCCTCCCTGGATCCTGCAATGAGGCTGGAGTGAGATAAAGAAGACCGTTCTCTTGCACTCTGGAAGCCTGTGGCGATATGGCCCGGTGGTGCGAGTTGGAAGGCGAAGCATCTCAGACTGGCAAGGCTACTACAAAACGAGTAGCAAAACTAGTCTTATTGAAAATTTGTGTACCGCTGGCTCGGAGGCCAGCAGTGGTGTTATTGTCAATGATGTTGACATAGAAATTGGTCCTCGGCCCTCCACCGAGGAAAGAGCAGGTCCCCTTTTCTCCAGGTGGCCTGTCTCTGAGACGCTTCACGGTCCTCTTACCGGATTTAACGGCGCCCTGGGGCGGGGGCGTCTCGGTCCCGTGGATGGCTCGGCGCTGCCTCTTGGCTGGTGGAGCGGGCAGCGCAGGCAGAGCTGGTCTTGTATCCAGAGGTGGCATTCCTGGACCACTAGTGTGGCAATTCCTGGATGAACCAGTTGGATGGGAGCTTGGGCGGACCTCTCCAGGTGGAGGCGCCTTGTGGCCTTGACCGCAATATCGCTAAGGAATCGCCTCATACCCCCTGGCTGCTCTGCCGTCAAGGGTGGTGAGAGCGGGAGCGCATGAGGTCCGGACAGAGAAAGGTGTCCTCCATGCCTGCGTGAGCTCACCGTGTACCTCCGGGAAGGAGGGGACAAGGGGCTTGGAAGGTTCCTTCTCACCAACATCTTTAAAAATACGCACTGCTCAACCATGTTGCTCTCTTAGGGAACCTGCTCTTTCAGTAGAAACTGCTCTTTTAGCCACCAGTGAAACGCCCAGGGGACGGAAAAAGAAGACCAGTTCAACCACCGCTGTTGCGTCGTCACTGGTGGAAGTACTGCTTTCCCAGTGAAATCAGTATCACAGATAGCACTCTTCAGTCTCTTCATGAGAGGCTCTGAAGCAAAAATCTAATGCTCGCTTCACAGACGCCAGCTGATATACTCCGTTAATGATTAATCACTGACAATTCATTTGGCATTCATTGGCCCATTTTCTTACTCTTCAGAGTGATTGGTCGTCTAGCAATCTCCCATAATGTCTTCCAGACACACGTTAGAGTTCCCATGAAGGGGAAGTCATATGTAGAAAAAGACAAATTTAATGACACAGCAAGTGGTTACATATTAATATGAGAAGATAATTTAAGAAACTTACTTTCAATACCTTTCAATCGAGCACCACTATTCCCAGTTAATTCATTAATAACATTATGAATTTCAATATAGAATATTCTTAAACAGAAAAAAAAGTATATATTACAAGAAAAAGAAGCATACACTGTACCAGTATTCAAATTTGAATCAGATACTAATGTGGAACAAACAAGAAAAATGCTGATTAACTGATTGAGCAATAGATAAAGGTTATGCAATATTATATTATTAAATCTAATTTGATTTATATCCTTTTTTATCTGAAGTACTAAATGTTTGTTTTTTTTGTTTTTATTGCAAAAGAACTTTCAGACTTACAATGCTGAAAAAGATATTCCTTATAATAAGTAGATTTAGCATTTCATACTTTGGTCTTCAAAGACCAAAAGACAAATAAATTCAGAATTAATCCAAGGGAGATGATTACCCCTAACTGCTTCAATCCAGTTTTCATAGCTGAAGTTTAGTTCAGTTCACTGTAATATAAATGTCAAAACACTAAGAGCAAATCTAATGATGCGCAGCTCCACAAGTCCCAAACCAAGCAAGGCAGTGGCGACAGTTATGAGGAACTTCACCAATTGACGAAAATGAAGGAAACAAAAAACTCAAGAAAAACCAGGCTCAGCTAGGCACGACCAGTTCTCCTCTGGCCAAACTTCTTGTGCAGAGCTGCAGTCTAGGCGGTGGATGCTTGAGAATGATGGACATCCTGGAGGAGCTGCAGGTCTGAGTAGGTGTTCAGGCTAGCTCACAAGATCAATGCGAAGACTCATCTGGCACTGGGGTCTTTGCAGGAATCGGTCTCACGCTCTCCACTCATCCATGACCACCACAGCATCTGTTCAGTAAACGAGATAGGTCCAGGATCATGGAGACTTCAGAATAAGGAGAAACAGACTAACATAAGCCTAAATGGTGTTAAAATTTTAATGTCTTTTTTTTTTTGCATGTTCCTGGCTGTGGTTGCCTTAATTAATGCAGCCTAACAATCCTTTAGAGGATGTATATTTCAAAATGTATGCATACAATTTTATGAATTATTAATTAAATTCACTGAGCTTATGTTTAACAATCAAAACTCCTGTGCCTCTTCTACAATTCAGTGCTAAAGTCCAGATAAATACAGTGGGGAGAAGTATCGAACACATTGTCATTTTTCTCAGAAAACAGCAAGCTGTTGACTTAAATTTTTTTTACCGGATGTTGGTAACAACCTAATAAGTCCATATATGCAAAGAAAACACAGTTTACAAATTAATTTCTGTGTAATAAAATGAAATGACACAGGGAAAAAGCAACAAACACAAAGAAAGGGAGGTGTAAAAAGGCAGTGAAAGCCCAGACAGCAGCTGAAATCTGAGTAATTTTTCAGCAACCCTGTACCCCTCGTCATTGTAAATTAATATTTGCTGCTTCAGTCCAACTTCTACATTAGCATGATGATGAAGATGAAATCAGGGTGATTTTATGAATTATTTTTATTTTATGATATCATCTATATATATATATATATATATA
>CAIGQV010000785.1:248158-282937 GCA_903798115.1 Danio jaintianensis | reverse complement strand
TTTTCACTTAAATTACAAATTTAGATTACAAAACGAAAACACTGACTGAAACCTTTTTAAGGACCAGTATAGGCAATTTTTTCATTTTGCTATTTATGTGCGCATGAACCGCATGATATGTTGACCTTTTTAATAGACTATAGGCTACTATAGTATATAGTAATTGTATTTTTTACATGTGGTATTGCATTAATTTGCATAGATGTTTTATCATTTATATAGCTAAATGAACGCCTCAGTTTGGTGCGTAGATATCATTATGCAAAAAATCAAGTAAATCATTGGATTTGCTTGTAGGCTATTTTAAAAATGGATCTTTTATAAGAACTATAATTAATAAGTGTAATTTTCCAAATGGAAAAAAGTTGATTTGTTGGTTGTATATGCAATTTTTTTTTTATGACAATTTTTCATATATATATATATATATATATGTCAACAATTTAAATTAACTACTAGCTTTTTGCATTTAAAACATAAACCCGCATTTTTAATGCCAGATGTGGGTGTCACAAAATGCTTTTTTAACCAATGTTTTTATTATTAGTTGTATTTAATGTGAACAACATTTAATAAAAATTGAAGTGTTTATTACACCACCTTATTGAAAAAATTGGTATCAATTTCCTCTGTGCTTCATGCGCATTCCATGACCTAGCCTTCCCCAGCCTTACCACGCTCCGCCTGCCTGTTTAGGGTACTATGAAGCATTAAACAAGCATGCCCATTAAGACGTGGTCGTGGAAGCAAATTTGTAATTTGAGTTTTGTTCAGTGCTCCGTAGTTTAAAATAGGCTAACCATCAGTTAGACTATAGTATAAGAACACACACAGCTGTCTAAATAAATAGGCTGTAAAATACACAGTTGATCAACTAGGCCTATTAAAAAATTATTTAAAAAAAAATGTCCTGTTTGTCCTGAAAGAAAAAAAAATAAAGAATGCCACTTTGAAAAAAAGTTACAAAATTTTTTTAAGTTGGCCTACAAGAGAAATTTTATGTTGGAGCGGGATCTGAGCGGTATTGGTTTACAAATCAAGGAGAAAATCAACAGAGTCTGCAGATATGCTTGGTGCTAGCAATTTGACCTTAAACTGCTCACTAGTGTTCTCATTTATGCATCACTTTCTGACCGAGACAGATCTGTCTTCAATGGTGGGAGTGGTCAATATATCAAATAGAATACAGAAATGATCAGATAGTGCAACAGTTGATGAAATATGTAAAGCCTTAGTTATAAATCTAGAGTTTGTCCACTTTTTTGTGTGTGGGTCCTGCTGAGTCAGATCAAAAGTGTTAAACAGTAAAACAGTCATGAGTTCTTTACAGCAGTGATTTCTGGATTATCAGTGTGATTATTAAAGGAGTGGTCCACAGTGTATTTTTAAGGCTTGGTTGTGTTTATAAGATACAAAACCACGTTATTTTTTCATATATCTTACTTTGATTATATACAGCTACTCAGCTAACATGCAAACGACTGTCATATTTCCTAGTTCCTCTGAAAGGCCCGCCCTCAAGAGGCTCTGATTGGCTCCATGTCACTCCCCTACAAGCCTGCGCTTTTGCGCTGTGTAAACAGTCCAGTCAGAGGCTCAAAGCAGCTGTTAGCAGAGTTCGCTGCCTGAATCAGACAGAAATGAGCACACAGCTCACGCCTGCTCTCTAAAATAAAATCTGACAAGTGTCTTTTTATAATAAGCATGTGTAAGTAATATAAAAACGTTCTCATATCTTTTGCAAGTTTGTTAATTGAGATGTAAAATGCTCAGAAAGCAGCAGCATAGCAAGACACTGCATGCGCTGCTGAAGATTGTGGTTGTTTACAACAGTTTGACTGATAAATATGAATTTGTAGCTAAATTGTTAGCGGTGCCAAACAGTATTTCCTGTTGTTTACATCCTTGTTTACGTCCTCGTTAATGCTAGAAACTGTGCCTGTAGTTGATCAATTTTAACAAATAAAAATACTTACAGGTTGTGGCTCACAATCCACAGCTTCATCAGTTGGAGTTTTAACCGAATCCAGCACTGAACTGGGAGAGATTCTGGAAGTTCTCCTTTGTCAAATGCTAGCGCTATATTTTTTAAATATAATACTCTGGAACATAATTAAAATTAAACTGTAAGAATTTCTCTCTTTGTGTCATGTCCTTTGGAAGCTCAAATACAGAAACAGAAGAAGCTCTGTGGAAATAGCAGCGTTTAGATGGCATTTTAGCTTTCTCTGCTATAACATTACAGCACCTCTGGCCACGCCCCTTCGCTGCACAGGGTGTGTGCGCGCGAGGTGAATGCACGTAACCTGAAGCATTTGGGATCTCATCAGCCCGGATGTATTTTTTTGTAGTCCCCAAATTTGTTTGCTGTAGGCTGTAGTGAAATTAGCTCAGTTTATGAATGTTAATGATTATGAATGTTAATAATAACAAGTTATTATTAACTTATAATGTAACATAATAAATATAATAATGACTTCGCCCGCTCGTCTGAGCGCACTCTGTAATTATCTATTTATTTAGAAAGGGAATTATAACTACTTGTGAAGTAGATGAATAGTTTAGAAGTTTTATCAAACTTTAATAAGCTGTAGCAAGGGTCTATCGTTAAAGTGACTTTTTCTGTGAGGCAAAACAAAGACAATCCAACGTGGTTATAGCGTGATTTTTTGGCTTGTCTAACATATAACAAACAACTGTACAAAACATAACAACAAAAACATAGAAAAGAAAGTGAGGAAATAGAGAATTTAGGTAAAAGAATGGCAAATCTAACTATTTTGTCACACAACTAGTAAGAACCACCAAGACTATAAAAACACCTTTCTGATAAAAGGGGCACAGCATAAGGTACGACTAAACTGAATTTAGTGGGTGTTTCTCTCTCTTGTTGTGCGAGTTTCTCTGTCACTTGGAGGATGAAGTCTTTTAAGAAGTCGTTTCGTTTGCATGGAGTTTGCAACGCAGTCGGAAGATACGTGAGACACAAACTTGAAACTGAGTTTAATTTGCCAGAAATTAAGAAACGTGAACTCAGGCGAGTTACATGGATACAGAAACACGGTCTGCCCCTTTCATGTCATGGACACTGCGGAGACCTTCTGCCGAGACCTTTCTGCCAGACCTTTCTGCCAGGATTTTGGAGAGTAGATGGGTTTTAACTATGGGTCAAGTCACACCCATTCTCCACTGGCTGACCAATGGTTTCACAGCAAAGTTTGAGCGGAAAATTTCTTTTGTCTCTGGGTCACTCATATGCATAATAAGGATCCTCCCGGAACATACGGATGGACTTTAACTCAGAGCATTGAAGAATGCTAGCCGTATAAGTTATTATCATGCACTCTGCATCATGTGTTGTAAATATGGAGGAGGGTTTTGGAATGTGATTGGGTTGCGAAAGCTGGGAGGAGGGAATTTACTCCGTTTCCCCCCCTTTCGCCATCTGCAACATAGATTAAACACCAGCAATGGGTCCCCAGCGCCTACTAAGCATCCCGGGGTAAACAAGGTCATGCACAGCGACCTTTGTCTCCAAACTTTTTGGAGCCGAAAGTCATAAACGTCAAGCCAGTAAAAAATATGGTATTTAAGGACAATCCAGTTCTTCAGCTACGGCCTGTATGTTACAGATCCCCCACCTTTCCAAACAATGAGGTTTGGAGAAAACCTTGTTGGTTGGGACTGAAGACTTAGCATCCTGGTCGGGTCGGAGATGATCCTCTGTCGATCTCCATCTTTGGGCCAACTGGTCGGGATTTTGTTTCAACCATTGTCGGTGCGGCTTCTTTGGGTTCCTTTCCCTTCTCAGCCTTCCGCTGGTAAAGCGCCAGGTCATCGAGATGGATGATAGCTCCCCTAGGCACTTGGATCCACATGTTTTGGTCCAGTAGGCTGATACGCGTGGTGGTGTCATGCTGATCGTACGTTAGAGTGGCCGTTCGAGCAGATGTGGAGTCTGGAGTAATTGCACACACCTAAGAAGCTTCTCAGTTCTGAGACGTTGGTGGGTGGTTTGATGTTTTGGATCGCTTGGATTCGGCTGGTTTGAGGTTCAATGCCTCGTGGCCCGATAAGCAGACCCACGTAGTTGACTTTGGTTTTACACCATTGTCACTTGTGGATGGCAATCTTTGTGCCAGCGACGGTCAGCTGGTGTAGGACATGGTCTATCTCCTTTAGGTGGTCAGACACATTCTGACTTTTCATGAGGATGTCATCCATGTAGATGAGGTTATCTCTTACACTGGCATCTGGGCATGCTTTGTTTAGAAAGATATTAAATTCAGCTGGTGAGTTAGCATAGCCGAATGGGCACCTTGTGAATGTGTATTGTCTGTTGTTGAAAGTGAAAGCTAGCTTATGCTGGTCATTTGGATGTACAGGTATCGTCCAAAACCCAGAAGCCACATCAAGCATTGAGAAAATGGTTGCTCCTTTAATTTTGGGTATTTCCTGTTCCAGTTGTGTCATCGGCCATCGTGACAATGACACTTGCTGGTTTAGGTTTCTATACTCTATAGTTGGGTGCCACTTGCCGTTTGGCTTCAGGACAGGCTAGATAGGTGCCGAGTATGTGCTGTTGCATGGGCGGATGATGCCCTTTTCCAGCATGGAGTCGATTATTTCCTGCACAGGTTCGTGAGAAGCAATGGGAATTTTGTACTGCTTAACGAACATGGGAGACGCATTCGGAGGTGTGGGAATGCGTACCATGTGGAGGTCGGTGAGAGCGCAGTCTAAAGAGTCTTTAGCGAAGGCATCCTTGTATTTATACAGGATTTGCCGGAGTTCTTGATGATCACAATCATTCTGCTTCGCATCAGCATCGTTCAGAATTTTCAGGACTTGTTTCGAACCCAGGGTATGGTTCGTCCATAGTTGCATCCTTTGTACAATTTGTAGAGGGAAGTATCATGTCTCTATCCACCTCAGTGATGGGTTGATGAGTGATGGTGTACACGGCAAGGTGTTGGTCCTCCGTGAGCTCACTTCTGCACACCTGTTCTTTGTTTACTGGCAAGACAGATGTGACTGAGATGAGTTTGAAAGGAGCCTTGTAGACTGTGTTTTCTAAGCTCCCCTCTGGTATCATTGCAGGTGGGAGGGGGCCAATGATTGGCACAGAGAGTTCAAAGGCATGGAAATCATAGTTGACTAGCCATCCTAGCCGGTAGGCCTTGGAACTGTTGATGTCAGTTGCCATGCAGTTATTGAAAAGGACATGTACCGCTCGTGATGACAGTTCAAGGAGGGGTGTAGCTTCCAGGGTGAGGCCCAGTTCTAGGCATTCTAATGCTAGTTGGAAGAAAGCTAGTGTGCGGTTTAAGGTTTGGCCCCTTTATATGTTAAGTCGTATAGAGCACCCCTTTGTATAGGCTGGCACAACTGACTCTTGTTCACTGATGAGGGTGCAGACCTCTGGAATGATCTGGCCTGAGCCGAGGTTCTCAAGGGTGACAGCCACAGCTGTTGGCTGTGAAGCCGTTGGTGCCCATACCAGGTTGTTAAGGGTGTCTACATATGCCCTGAGATGGATCAGGATATCATCTCCAAGGTAAACATTATGTGGTGGGGCTGGTAGAATCAGGAAGAAATGGGTCAGCCGTCTGCCACCCCAGTTCAAGTTCATCGTGCAGATGCCTTTGGCAGTTGGCATGTTTGAAAGTTCAGCATTTAGAGGGTAACGCGTGCGCTTGCTCGTTGAAGGTAGGTCTGGGGTGTGTTCGGACAGTGTTGAATAGTGCAAGGCTGATGGCTGAGTTGTCTGCCCATAATGCCAGTACAATGTCGGTCACGGTCAGCTCAATCAACATTAAGCCTCTTGAGACCTGGGGGCAGAAAGAGTTGGGGTCGTTGGCCGGTTGAAAGCTGCAGAGTAGCTACCTCGTCTCTGTTATTAAGCCTTGGTTCTCGTGGTTTCCCGCGACCTCTGTGGCTTGACAGTCTGCTGGGGTTGACCTGGTAGACTGGAGAGGAAAGGGTTCTTGCACTTGGGCCTAGATTTTGAGATGTTTAAAGTCCAAAAGGGGTTCAAAATGATCCAGCAGATCTTTACCAATCAGCAGTGGGTATGTGTCCATGGGTGATATGTACACAGGGTGTACTGCAGTCATGGGGCCAATGGTTAATTGAATGGGAGCAATGTGTTCAAGTTGGACCTCGGTTTGGCTGTATGATTGCACATTCAGCCTGCATTGTTGGCATTTAAGTGTTCGGTTCTGTCTGAGCTCTTGCTGTGAGTTGCTCAAACAGAGAAAATTACATTAATGTGAAGTCTGCTCCCGTGTCAACCAGCGGTTCAAGTCTTATTTCCGTCTCCAGTATTACGGATAAGTAGAGCTTCCTCGCCATGCCCTTCTCAATCAGGTACCCAAGAGTTGAGGTACGGGGACCTGAGCAGTTACTTGTAGGCAGGTGGGGCTTGGTAGGATGTGGCTCAGAAGGTAGACAGACAACCAGAACAGCACTTTCGGGTACCTCAGGTTGCTTCTGTGGTGGTGTTGGCAGTTGCTGGAGGGGATTTGAGTCTATGGTTTGTGTTGGACTGGAAGGAATCTGTGGGGATGGGGAGGAAGGAAAAATAAAGTAACTCCAAAAATAATAATGATAAGCTACACAAAATAACATAAGTGTCCGGAGAAAAATGAAAGAAAATAATAATAAAAAGAAAATGAAAAGGGGTAGAGAGAGAGAGATAGAGAGAGAACAGCAAAACCTATGGTTATGTCTAGAACAGAGGTTCTATAGTCCTATTGTGGGTTAGGTTCAGACTAGGTTTTACATGCTACTTGAGCTTGGTGGTGAGTTAAAAGGCATCCAGCTAAAAATCGCAAGGATGAGCTACCTGGTTAGACATTCTCCAATGCCCACTGCAGACACTACCAGATCACTTGCCCACATTGCAACCAGGTGCAAACTCTCAAACAGTATGGGCGTTTAGTACAATATGCAACACTCAGTGAAGTCAACGGCCGCCTGGCACGATTCAAAATTGGGTTTCGCCTGAAGATTCCTATGCCACTCTGGGCCTATAAAGTGAGTTCGCGACTCACTCAGGTGGGCACATGTGTGGAATCATGACAGGGTAATTAACCAAGATTGACCATATGCCAGTTGACACGGTAGGTGCCCCTTGGAGTGCCATATTGCTGATGCCTCACTGCAGTTTGCAACCAGAGTTACAAAGGCCAAGGTATCTGACATATCCTCCAGCAGGGGTCAGTTATGTCAGACAGATGAGCCCAATCTTTTGATCTGCAGAATGGACAACTTGTACCTTAGCCACACAAACACTAGGCTCTAACAGTTCAAGATAAAGGCAGTATTTAAAATCTACTATTTTTGGCAAACCAATCTAAGTCGGAATCTTTAGTATGCTTAGTATCTGATGGCTTAAGTTTTTTCTGAATTTTATCTGAATAAAATTATTTTCCGAATTTAGCTTCAGACTAATATTTGGGCCCTTATATAAAGTAATAAATTCCCTATATCCCTATAACAGGAGAGGGAATAAATAAGGCATAAGGCATTATTATTTTTTATTTTCTTTTTTCTTTTTAAAGAGTCTCTATTTTGCATTATAAATGGTCATATTTTGGTTTTGGGGGTCTCCAACAACAGGCTGATATGCATGCAAGGTCAATAAACACTTTCATTGTCTTATAATATGCATTTATTTTTACCTAATTATCCCAACGACTCCCATATGATTCGTTTAGCAAATCTGACAACCAGTCTGTTGTGATTGGTCGACTGGGTTCAGCGCGACACAGAGAAATACCCACCACGGCTATGAAGTAGCAGCCAGAGAGTATGTGAGAACCCAATGCAGGAATGCAATAAAGCAATGCAGTTAAACACCAGCATATTACTCTACTCTCAACCCTAACCCCAAGTAATAACAGTGACACACATTCAGTATTAATCCACATAGTGGCAAAAGTTAAACTTGTGAAAACTGACCGCGCTTCGCATGTGAGGAACAGCTGATGGTGGCAATAGCAACAAACAGCAGAGGATCAGGAGCACAAAACGCATTTAAATCGTTAAAGGAAGAAGCACGTGGCGCGTTTTGAACGTGATTTTGGACACAATATGTGAATAGCTTTAACTTCTAGTGAATAGATTTAACCTGAGAGATACAGTACAAGCACTGGTCTATAATAGACACACATTTTGCAAACTACACAAAACGAGGCAACAATTTTAATCACACTTACATGTTATGATCCGGAGGAAGAAGAAACTGGGGTCCATATGAACTGCAACAGTTACTGAAAAAGTCCCTGTCAAAGCTTGACAAAGTCCCATACATATTAGTGTCTGCTGCTCCTTCCTTTAATAGCAAATGGCCGACGGATCCCATGTTGTAGCGTAGGTTATTGTATCAAAAACCAGAAATATGACAGGAACAAACAGCACAAGGTTGGCTATACTGTGGTGTCATTGTGAAAATGAACTTTAACCCTTTATTCCCCGCAGCGGAATCTCCATCAATCAGTGATCATCATCTTCATGATCAGTCCCGTGATCCTCAGCGCTCCGCTAGTGTCTGAAGTCAAATGCGCATTCACATTTTACCGGATATGGAAATACATATTTGGTGATGTACCGTATCGACGTAGATGCGTTCAAACAAAAGATCCGAACCCAACTTGATTCATTCATTCTACTCTGAGTCAACTATTTCGCTAAAGAATCAGTAGTTTTAAACACTGTGCAGTTTCAGATTTAAACTTCAGCTGGATGTTTTCATTCACTTGTTGCTTGTCAGCTGTGCTACACACTACATGGAAGCTCATTTTCAAAAACCCATAATAGGGGCTCTTTAACTTTTACTTCTATTAATTTCTCTGTCTTCATTTTATAATACTGCTACCCATTTTTATTTTATTACTACTACTATTATTATTATTATTATTATTATTTTAATCAGGTTCCCAATAAGCTATTCCAAACTTAGTTCATTTTTATTTTTGTTTCGATGGAAGGGAAAATTAAGGGGAAAAAAAAATAATAATAATAATTAAAAGCTATTCCCTAAATAGCAAAACCAAAATTTAAAAATGAACTAAGTTTGGAATATTATTATTTTAATCAGGTTCCTAATAATCTAATAATAGTAATGAAAGAAAATTAAAATGGGTAGCAGTATTAAAATGAAAAAAACAGAAGACAGAGAAATGAATAGAAGAAAAAGTAAAATAAATAAATAATAATAATAATAATAATAATAATAATAATAATAAAATAAAATAATAACAAAACGAAATAAAAAGTAGACCAATAATCTATACTTAGTTCTCTGAAAATTCGTTTGGATAACATACAGGGAAAATTAAATACTTAAAGAAATAATCCAAACAATCGACCATTTTAGACCACATGAGACACAATAGTGGGCGGAACTGAGGAAGGAGAGCAGAGGGAGACGGGATGGATTTAAGTTGCACTTCACGTCGCGGTTAGCCTTATGCTAATAACTGGGATTATTTAGACATGAAGGGTTAGTTTACTTGAGCTTAGCTGGCGTTAGCCGCTAGCGGTTTGTCTACCTCGTCTGTGACGTGAGTGGCATCATAAGTTTGCATCAGAAAGGCGGGTTTTGTTGCTTTCCGTAGTTGTGGCTGCATCATTCACGCCTGACGGGTGCACGCACGAGAGGCATGAGTGACAAGCCAATGAGCGCTCAGGGAGCGGTTTTCATTCATTAAATGAGTTTCATTCATGAATTGACCACGGCTCACTCCACAGACGGTAAAATACGAATCACTAGGATTCGCTAAAACGGTCACCTCTTATATCACGTTACAGTTACACTGATTTATGATATCTGACCGAAGGATTACATTTAGACAAACAAACATAAAATACGAGACGTCTCTCGAGATTATGGTGAAAGTTTACACACAGATTTGTCTAGACTTATAGCGGCTGTTCTAAAAGAATAGGCTTACGCTATTTAAGACTGAAAATGGGAATTTACATCCATATCAGATACAGGTACCATTAAAAAAACGCGCTTATGATTCTAAGAATTCTATTTATCAGAAAGCGGTTCACAGGCAAGCTTGCAACTCCCAAATACATTAATTTAGAAACCGGCCAGCAGTTCAGAAATTAATTTCGCTCAGCGGTGAACAAAAATATTTAAACGTTAGGTAGCTAATCTAACAGTTTAAAACCACAGGTGAATATAGTCTAGAAATATGAGATAGGCGGCGCCTAGTTTCACTCTAGCTATAATAATAAGGCCTTTAACAGATACATTTGGAGGCATCCAAACTATCTAGAAGCACTGAGGGAAGTCACTGTTCCGACAGGCGCAATAATAAAAGGATTTGCGGGACCTGCATCTTTGCCAAATCGATTTTAAATATTATGAACAGCGGTTTAATAGTTACACTAACACTAAGTTTAACACGACTGCCATGTTCTCCACCATGATCTGTAGCGAAATTAGCTCAGTTTATGAATATTAATGATTAATAATAACAACAAGTTATTATTATGAATATTCATAATTAACAGTTAATTTAACAAAATAAATATAATAATGACTTCAGCCGCTCGTCTGAGCGCACTCTGTAATTATCTATTCATTTAGTAAGGGAATTATAACTACTTCTTGTGAAATAGATGAATAGTTTTATCAAACTGTAATAAGCTATAGCAAGGCTCTATCGTTAAAGTGACCTTTTCTGTGAGGCAAAACAAAGACAATCCAACATGGTTATAGCGTGATTTATTGACTAGTCTTACATATAACAAACAAACGTACAAAACATAACAAAAACATAGAAAAGAAAAAAAGCGAGGAAATAAATAATTTAGATAAAATAATGGCAAAGCTAACTCAGTCCCACACAACTATTAAGAATCACCAAGACTATAAAAACACCTTTCTGATAAAGGTGCACAGCATAACGCACGACTAAATACCTGAATTTAGTGGGTCTTTCTCTCGCTCTTGTTGTGCGAGTCACATGGGTACAGAAACGCAGTCTGCCCCTTTCGTGTCAGGGACACTGCGGAGACCTTCTGCGGAGACCTTTCTGCCCGGATTTTGGGGAATAGATAGGTTTTAACTATGGTTCAAGTCACACCCATTCTCTACTGGCTGACCAATGGTTTCAGAGCAAAGTTTGAGCGGGAGATTTCCTTTGTCTCTGGGTCACTCATATGCATAAGGATCTTGCCGGAACATACGGATGGACTTTATCTTAAAGCATTGAAGAATGCAAGCCGTATAAGTTATCGAAGCTGTCTGGTGCCCCGTTTAAAGGAGTTGTTTATCTGTTATTTCTACATTAATTGGTGCCCTGTGTGAGGCTAAAATATCAATATTAATATCAATACCAAAATATTGATGTTAATCTTTGTGTTAAATCCAATTATCACTACAGAATTGGTGCCCAGTGTGAGGCTAACTTAGACTGAAAAGAGCCCTTTTGTCCATCAACACAATTGAATAAACCAAAATACAGTAAAAGTAAAGATTTAATAGGAAACCAAGTTCCCACTTAGTTACTAGCTCTGAATATAGAATCTATTTTCAGTTGGTGGTTCTCCCCAGATGTGCTCAATAGTTTCTCTATTCATATTCACAGCAGTGTTATCAGATAGGGTTGATTTGTGATTTTGAAAAGAATTGTGGCTAGTCATTGGACCATTGTGTGTTGGCATAAGTCTGAAACTTTTCCTTGGTAGGAAAGTTGTAGAAGTAACAGACATTGTAACCAGTGAGCATTTGTTATTTTTGCGGTTATAGATTATAGTGTGCCTAGTAATTCTATTCTAAAGTTTCTTTTTGAAACTTGTCAGAAGTGGTTAAAACCCACTGACAAAATCATTTTTGTAACTTTCTACATTCAGAATTATATATTCTTTAAAGTAAAGTTAAGTGCAATTTTAATTTTGCTTTCAGTATAGTGTAGGACGTGTGCCTAGTAATTCTATAATTTTATTTTGAAAGTTTATTTAAAAAATTTTTTTTTTACTTGTCAGAAGTGGTCAAAACCCGCTGACAATATCATTTATTTGTTGTGTGTGGCTTTCTGTATAAAGATAAAGTTAATTGTTCTCCTATGACAGATAATTACTTAGAGCAGTTAACACCCATCAAATTAAATGGCTGAGTTAACAGCACCAGAACAGCTGGTCATAAACCTGACCAACACTGTTAATCCAGGGTGTGTAGAAACTCTTAATGGTTTGGAATATAATGAGATCAGTCATATAACAGAACAGCTAGTTTCTGAAGTAGCAAACAAAGCCCCAAAGGGTGACAAGCTAATAAAGCTACTTTCTAGCTTAGCATCAAACTGGGCTGCCCAATTAGCACAAGCTGTTGATAAAGCAAATGCCATACATGATCACATCAAAGATAGGGATCTTAGAATTCAGGACCTAAAAGCTGAACTTGATGAACTGCATAGAGAAAATAACCAGCTGAGGGCTGAAGCAAATAATTTGTTGGCGGAGAAAAGGGACCTACAATGCATTGTCCATGACCTAGAAGCTAAAAAAGAGCTTAAGGAAAGACAATCAGGTTCACCTCCACAATCAGATGCGGACACTGCCGCTCTGCAAACAGAGCTTCACAAACCCAACAAGAATTATCTACCCAAGTAACTGAAGTAAAGTACTTAAAGGCAAGTAAGACTGAAATCAAGGCTGAATTGAGCGCAGCGATGTCTGAGGTTTCCAAGTTAAAAACTGATCTAGAAATAGAGAGAAGGGTTCATTCTGATACTCGTGAGCAAGTAAAATTGTTTAAGCAACAGCTAGATGAGTCCAAGTATGCTCAAATACAGACAAAGGAAGAGCCAGACAGAGCAAACCAGCAGTTGAGAAACTTTTACAGATATGACCAAGCTAATGTTAGAGGACAAGAGCGGCAAGACAAACCTGACGTTACAGAACAAAGACATGAGGTCTTAGGGAGAAGAATGGAGGAATTGGATATAGAGGGAGATACCCATTACGAGCTGCCCCATCCACGAGGTGTGCGTTTCAGCTCATGTGGTTCAATAACCAGGGATCCCTTGATAATCTAGCACAGGGACAGCGCTACCAGAGTTATACCTTAAAGATGTCAACTATGCTTTGTCCTATATCCCAGAGGCCAATGTTTCTGAGAAGCTCCTCCTACTGAGGAAGACAACCTCATGGTCTGTACATGGCTTTATGGAACGACAGAATACCGATGTTGCTGAAAACTATCATGAACTGTGTAGGGCCCTGAGAACCGAATACACCATGTATCAGAACCTCTCTGCCTCTCGTCTCTCTGCTCTCCAGATGAAACAAGATCGTTATGAAACCCCCAGAGAGTATTATGAATGGTTGCATAGAGTATTCTTTGCTTGCACAGACTCCCCTAGAGCAGAGGAAGATGTGATGTTTAAAAGCCTGTTTATAAGCAATTTACATCCTGCCATTAATAAAGCCCTTTCACTTATTGTTGATGTTGATCGCATGTCTGCAGCAGAGCTAAGACAGATAGCCATGAGAGCCTGGGAAAATGAGAAGGTAAGCACAGGAAAAAGGGACAGAGAATCAGGTGCCCATGTGTTTGAGCTTAGGGATGTGAGTGAGACTCCCCTTAAGTTAGAAGGATCACAACTCCCTCGTTCAAGAAGTGAGTATGTCAGCAGCCATAACTGCTCGAGTCAACCAACGTCTCATGATCTCAAACAGGTTGTCAAAGGCCTTAAGTCTACATGAGAAATAGAATACAAGAGCAGTAGGCATGTACTAAAAAGGAGACAGGTTCAGGAATAATTCTGAGAAACCTAGGAGACCTAAGAATAATTCTAAAGACAATGCTAAGTGGTCTAGTCAGCAAGGCAAGACAGTAGAAAATGAAAAAGCTGATCAGATGAGCATGACCAAAATGTATCAAATGCTAACTAAGGTTTTGAAAGATCAGAAGTCAGAAGAAAAATCCCCCAAGACAGATAGGGATCCACCATCAGAAGCATGACTAGAAAATGAATCTTCCCTTCCACAACCCAATGTGTACTTCATTGGATGGGGGAAGGAGCCAAAAGGGCAAGAAGCTCTTAGACAGACTACTAGACACATAGTCAGAAGATAACCCATCTGTACCAACTTTTCGCCAGTTTCTAGGTGACCTGACACAGAAAGGAAAGGAAAGAGAATTTATATTACTGCTTCAATCAAAGGTATTTTTGCATGTGATGCTCTGCTAGACACTGGTTTAGAGATTTCTCTAATGTCAGCCAAGCTGTTTGAAGAGCTCAAGAAACAGACTCATGTTCTAGGAAAATGGCTCAGGGTAGAAAATTGTCAGATTAACATTACAAGCTATACCCAAGACCAAGCGCCTGTTAAACAGCGAGTTTGGACAGAGCTAATTTTTGGCAAAATGAAAATTGTTCACCCAATTTACATTGTTGGGTTTGACACAGAGCAGTTACTTATTGGCCAAGATTTACTGAATAGACTTGAACCTCTAATTGACTACAACAATGGTCAGTTATGGGCACAAGTTAGAACACCACAGCCCATCAAAGGTAATTTTCAATCAGAACCACTGCAAAGCAGTCAAGGTAGAAAGAGTATCTGATACAGACACATCAGTAGCGTGTAATATCCACTCTCCAGAAGAAAGCCTTGATCAAGAAATGATGCAGGTCATTACCCTTCAGTCAGTGGAAATGCCACTGGAGAACTGGCCTCCCAAACAGGTATTAGAAAATAAAGATGCATTTCTATGTGCTCTAAATTGCCATAACTCAAACGTATACAGCCCACAGGTAGTAGATGGCATACAGGTTAATGACCTAAATGTCACAGATGCTGTTGGTGTCCTTTGGTCTGACAAATCAGCTATAAGTAAACAATTGTATGAGCTGGTTGCAAAAACAAATCTTGCATGATGCCAATGGTAGAAAAGCAGAAACTGTACCTGACCAATGACCCCCAAACATCCTCAGTTAAAAGTGTTGAAGTTTGTTCTGTCTCAAACTTGGGTGCAAACAGTTCATTCATTACATGTCTGTAGTTCCTGATCTGAAACATGCAGTAGTGATTGGATCTGATGTGTTAGTAAGGTTAGGAGTTCAGTTAGACACTGTCAACCATGTGTTGTGGTCCCGTGCAGAAATCGGGCCCAATGTGTTGTCAGGTGATACTAGTCACATGTGTTCAAACCAAACTATACACCAAGCCTGTGAGATTGTGAATGAATTTGAGACAGTGGTACCTGCACGGACAGCAGGAGTCCCAGTCAGACTGGTCTTTAAAAAGAGTCAAGATCTGCAGAATGCAAAACTTGCTTTTTTCAACCCTCTGCTCAGTTCAACGAGCTAGGTGTCTTAGTTAGTGGCAACCCGCTAGTTGAGATTAATAACCGCTCATCATACCTGCTGGTACAGAATCCCTCAAGATGTGATATTCACATTCCTACACATTTCGTTAGGGTACTTAATTGACAGCTCCTTTCATGACTTTGAATTAACAGTTCCAGTCATAGGAGAACTCCCAGATCTGCCATGGCAAGAGGGGAGCAGCAAGCAGCTGTATTTTACCTACCCAAATAAGATGATTGCAGTCACAACTCCTCCGTTATGGAATGAAGGAGCAGTGTGTAGAATAGACTGTGGCAATGAGGATGAGATGGTTGTGCATACTTTAGTGACTCAAGAGCCACTCATCTCATTGAATTGTGAACAAGAGTCAGAGCAATGTACTGAGCCATATGCAGGTTTTGAACTTGAGGTACAACAGCAGTTAGCAAAGGCAGATGCTCTTGAGACAGAAGATCAGCGACAAGAATTGCGACAGCTATTTTACGCACATAAGGGAATCTTCTCAAAAGACTCTTATGATTGTGCAGTCACTGAAATCCACACAGTTCGCATCCCTACTGACCCAGATGCCCCACCTACATTTATCAGACAGTACAGAATTCCTCTTACTGCTTTTGATTCAATTCAGGAGATTATTGATTCTCTGTTAGAGAAAAATGCAATCCGTGAATGTGAATTCTACCTACAATTCACCAGTGTGGCCTGTTTTAAAGCCTAGTGGTAAATGGCGGCTAACGGTTGATTATCGACAGCTTAACAAGCAAGTTCCCTTATCACAATGGCCCATGATACATCTTGATCAAGAATTAGCAAAGGTGACACCAGCTAAATACTTTTCCACGGTAGATGTAGCAAATGGCTTCTGGACTATGAAAGTAGACCCGGCTGACCAATATAAGTTAGCATTCTCTTTTGCAGGCAGACAGTTTACCTGGAACAGGTGTCCCTTTGGCTATTCCAACTCCCCTGCAGAATTTAACATTCTTACACAAAGCCATGAGTGATGCAGCCGCACGTGGTAATTTAATCTATGTGGATGACATTCTCATGCATAGTCAGACTTGGGTAGATCAATTAACAGAGATTCGACATGTACTGACTCAGCTTACAAAAGCAGGTGCCAAACTGTCACTATCCAAAGGACAGTGGTGCAGAACACAGGTGGAATATGTTGGGTTGACAGTAGGCCCTGAAGGTATCCAACCCCAGTCGAGTAGAGTAGAAGCAGTAAGAAACATTAAAACCCCAACAAACATATCAGAACTGCGCAGCTTTCTAGGAGTATGTAATTATTCCCGGCAGTTTATAGAGGCATATGCAGACATAGCCAAACCACTGCATGAATTACTCCAGAAGGACAAAGTCTTTAATTGGGGGGGATGAACAGAAAAAGCTATGAGGGTGTTAAAAGAAAAGTTATGCACTGCTCCTTGTCTGGTCTATCCAGATAAAGACAAAGGTTTCTTGCTAGAAGCAAGTTTCTCAGAACATCGTATTTTTGAGCTAAGGTTGCACTAAGACAATCAAGATAAACGAGTTATCGCTTATGCTAGTAGAGCATTCAGTAATGTAGAGATTAAGTTCTCAGATTGCTAGAAAGCTTTGCTTTCAACAGTATGGGCAATCGAACACTTCTGTAGCTACATTGGTGGACAAAAAGTTATCATTGAGACAAGTCACCAACCTGTCCAATTTTTAAACAGCCAAAGGTTGAGGGAAGGTAGAGTGTCAAGCAACAAATACCTCCTCAATGTGACTTGTGCATTCACAAAATGGGTAGAATGTCTCCCAGCTAGGGCTGAGACTACAGCAGTCTTACTTGTTAACCATGTTTTTAGCCAATGGGGTTTGCCTCTCTCAGTAGGTTCAGACCGGGGTTCTCATTTCACAGCTAGCGTAATGAGCTAAACTGCATATCTCTCATCACCCCCAGTCATCAGGACAGGTAGAAAGAGCGAATCGAACCATGGTAGGGATGCTGAGGAAATATGTGTTGTCTAGTGGGAAAGACTGGGGTATAAAGCTTCCATTAGTCTTAATGGCAATACGGTCAACACCCCATAACTCTGCTGGTATTACACATTTTGAAATGATGACAGGGCGAGAGATGACACTCCCACTTCATCTTCTGTATCACCCTGAGGATGTCAGCATAGTCACTGCCTACACTGCTCGACAATATTTAGAGGACCTCAGAGCTCATCTCAGACAAACCTTTGCATTTGCACAGAAACATTTAGAAAAAGGTGCAGAGGGCAGAAAGGCATACTGTGACAGAAAGGCCAGCACTACAGAGTTACAAGTAGGAGACAAGGTACTGTAATTTAACTTTGCAAAACCAGTAGGAGCTTCCAAAAAGTTCCTCCCAAACTGGTCTGGTCCATTTGAGATTGTAGGGAAACTGTCACCAGTAGCCTACCGCATAAAAGTATCAAAAGGAAAAAGATCACCTGAATTCAAGTGGGTTCACATAAACCAAATTAAGAATTACAAACCTCAGACTGTAAAATGGGGAGGAAACTCCACCCAGGAGTAATTACAGTATACAGACATAGTTACAGGTAGTATAGGAATAACTTACAATACACTAAGCATGTAAGTCAGTGTACCTGTGACTATTTATTAAAATACTGTCTGTCCCTAAAAGTGACACTCCATATATGTATATCCGATTACAGAATGAACCCGCTGTACCTGATTTTTGTGATCTTCGTGCTCAACGCAGCACAGCCGCCAAGTATAGTGGAGCCTGGCCCCCACACAGGCATTGTACTCCAAGAGGCCCCTGGAATTTTAATAACTGACTGTCAAGTGCACACTCAAAGAGTCTGGACCCAGCTGATGTGTAAAAGAAACACAAATACAGGAAAAATTATGTCAGATCGGGCCTCAAAATGGACTGAGATGACCATACAACATGCCCAGCTAGACATAATTCATTTGCTTGGCCAGTTACAAAACTTCACCACAACCCAGGGAGAATTTAGAGAAGTAAGACAGCCAAAGCATTTTCTAGGCACTCTGTTAACAGCTGCTTCAGCCCTTGGCTCACTGTTTTCAATTGGCACCTCAACAATTAATTCCATTAGCATATCCACTCTAAAAAAAGCATGTGGCAGAATTACAAAAGGAAATGCCAGAGATCCAAAACAAACTAGACTTGCAGCAAAGGCAGCTACAGAGTTTTGGTTCAACTCTGGAGGGTACAATTCTTACCGTAAATCAGCACACTGCCCTTTTAAACTACACTATCCGTAGTGTAGGATAAATTTTAGATATCATACAACATGACTATGCCCATGTACAAATGGTTCACACATTGATGCAAGATTTACTAAGAGAAGTAAGTTCTGCTGTAGACAACCTGGCAAAGAGCCAAATTCCTCCATATTTGGTATTTGTTGAGATGCAGAAAATCTTGAAACAGGCAACACAGGAAACCACCCAAATGCTACAAGTACACTTGGCCTTTAGCCTAGGTTGCGCTATACCAATCCATGTAAATCCAGAGAACAGTGAGATTGGTTTCCTGCTTAATCTCCCAATTTTTTGTGTCAGAAATATATATAGATTAAAATCTGTAATAAACGTTGGGTTTTGGACCAAAGATATCCATGTAAAAATTAAAACACCATCAGTAATTGCCTACCAGGATGAAAATCCTGAGATGTACCTTATACCCAACCTAAAAAACATGTACAGTTGTTAAAGATATTCACTGGCTGAGCCCAAGTAAACCTTTCATACGGGACTCCATTGAAGATCTTTTCGGTATAAACAGTCAAACGTGAATGACAAATGCAAAGCTATCATGTCTCATAGAGAAGATATAACCATTACCCAAACCGAGAGAGTAGGAAACAAGTGGCTGGTTAATACACCAGTGGGCAAAGCAATGATGACATACGGCCGCCATGAAACTGCTACCCCTATCCTCCTCAAACAAACAATACTAATCCAAGTTCCAGAAGGAGCAACCCTTCATATTGATCACTTGGCTTTATATCATCTAGATAATGAGAAACTTGATGTAGAAATTGAAATGGTTGACACCTTTAAGGGATACACCCTTGAACTTGACAACCATCTTCAGAACCAAGTCATGTTTGAAGGACCCAAATTAGCAGAGCTTAGCCAACTCCATACACTTCAAGCTATACCCATTGAATCCAAGAAGAGAACAAAAACAGAGGGGTGGAATATTAATGACAGTAGTTTACTCTTATTCATTCTCAGTGGTTGGATAGCCATGGTTCCTCTGCTAGGGGTATTGTATTAACAGACACATATGCTCCAGATTAAACTGTTAATACCAAACACTCAGAGACCCACTGAGATGGAGTTGAAACCCAATACATTTAAACCACTCCCCAATCTTGTTACTGTGACTATTAATTACCTAGATTAAATAGTAGAACACCAGCTAAGTGACATCCTTATCCATTACTTGCTTTTACCAAAATTTGCTCTACCAAATTTAGATTAGCTATAATGTGATATGTGTTTTTATTGTGTATTATAATTTTCTTTTTGTTCTCTCTCTTAGACCAAAATAGTTTATTTTACTTTTATGATAGCCAAGTCAGCTTTACATTAGCTCGGGTAAGATAACTTACCGAAATGCCAATGGTCAAAGAATGAGGTGTGATTTTTGCCAATAACTGTTCTTCTTTTGAACACCTGCCGGATTAACGACTTTGGCATCAACCTGCCAAGGTTGGGGGGGATGTAGTGAATCACAGACATTGTCACCCAAAGGCCGCATGCCACAACAGGAACCTTTTGTCTTACGGAGCCAAGACATGGATTTGCAAAGGGCCTTCAACGACCACCAAAGTGGTTTTGTAAGCAGGACTGCCAGAGGTGGAGGGTAGAAGATTCACAATCAACAGGCCTTATATTAACAGGCTGATTTAATCACCAATGCCCATTGTTCCCCTCGGCTCTCTGTGTCTGGAACGAAGGTGCAAACTACCTGGGCCATTAAAGCCACAAAACCAGTTCCAGCTAGCACTCGGAACAAAGAAAGCTAGTACAAGCAGAAACACTGCATTTACACGTGGCTTTAAACCACTGAAAATGGACAAGAACTGCATGGAAAACGTACCCAGACACTATATACTCATCCAAGAAACTGTGCATCCACAGTTGAACTACCATCTGGAATAATAATCAACAGGATACCACCTACTGACACAGAAAAACACAGAGGAGCGTTACTTTAACCAACTCCCTTCATTCTTGGACTCTGAGTTCAGGACATCATCACAAGAACTTTGGAATGAATGTTGAAAAGAAATGAACCGTTCCAAAAACACTTTTGTTTAACTGTGTATTTTGGGAGAAAAACAGCAAGCTCCACAAAATGGAAAGGTGGGACATGATGGGCGTACACCTGAGGAGCAACAACCCAATCACGTCCCTTCAGTTTGAGAGGCGGGGACAATCAATCCTTCCTACCGCAAGGAATAAAACTGTCTCTTGCAGACACATCCGGGTCCCTACCTGACGAGGAAGAGACAACAGCACAGCCAGAATTTACTTTTGCAAGTAAATTTACCCAGCAAGATTCTTCTCTCCAGCTACAAGAATCTGCATTTTCCATCACCTGACCTGTATTTTCAGTAGACCATACTACTGAAGGACAATTCACATTTTATTCCACTGCAAGCCATTCAAGACATGCTGAGGAAACTATTGTTTGTGTTGATACTAAGAGGCTCTACAAGTCAGACGATCTCATTATCCTTCAGATTTGGCCAGATAATAAACCTTTACATTTGTATATTTCAATTAACAATATGTAATTGTTAATTTTTTTGACAGGGGGGGGGAGTTTGGAATGTGATTGGTTGCAAAAGCTGGGAGGAGGGAATTTACTCCCAGTTTCCCTCCATTTCGCCATCTGCAACAGATTAAACACCAGCAATGGGTCCCCAACATCCACTAAGCATCCCGGGGTAAACAAGGTGTCATGCACAGTGACCTTTGTCTCCAGACTTTCTGGAGCCGAAAGTCATAAACGTCAAGCCAGTACACAATATGGTATTTAAGGATGATCCAGTTCTTCAGCTACTGGCCTGTATGTTACAGCTGTGCTAAGCCGACTCTGTAAAAGCCAATGTATCCCTTTGCATTGAACTTTAAGCATATTACATTCAGAGATGTTGTGTGTTCACACAGCTACATTAAACAAACTAAAGTTTTTAATTAAAACATGATATCGTTGTCACACCTGGTCTCTCAGAAAGGCACAGGATCACAAGAGTTTATCAAAACATGTAGATTTATTACAAACAGAACACTCACAACTGGACCACAGGAATCACACGTAGGAAGACAATTTACAGGGATGACGATCAATACCGGACCAGGAACTAAACCAAACTAAAGGGTATAAATACACAAGGACTAATGGAACTGATTACACACAGGGGAGGAACACAGGTGAAACTAATGAACATCAAGAAATGGCGGGAAAACAGAACAAAGGGACCACATGACGACAACAGAAGCACATGGAACACTTGGGCATGGGAAAACACAGAACCTGACAATCGTAGTGGACCACCCCTTTAAAATCCCCAGCAATAGTAAAATAATCAAATTCAGAGGTTACTATTGATAACAGCTCTGTAAAATCATCAATAAAAGTTGGAGAATATTTTGGAGGTCTGTAGATAATGATCAGTAAAATGCTTGAAGCATCCTTGAGTGCTTTACTCATATATTCAAAGGACAAATAGTCACCAAATGACATTTGCTTACACTCGTAGACATCTTTAAACAGAGCAGCAATACCTCCACCTCTCCTGTTAGCTCTGCAAACACTCATAAAATCAAAGTTTGGAGGAGCTGCTTCATTTAGGAATGCGGCACCACAACTGTCATCAAGCCAAGTTTCATTTAAAAGCATAAAATCCACGAAATTTCTCTTGATAAAATCGTTGACTAGAAGTGACTTATTGTTAAGTGATTGGATGTTTAAAAGTGCTAACTTAACATTTTAGTTATTTTCCCTACAGTAGTTTCAGATCTACATTTAATATGTATCAGATTTGAATGATTTGCTATACAACTTGAAGAGGCCTTAGATTTTCTATTACATAATAAAACACATATCTGCCTAGAGAAAGCTACAGGCAATCTGGGTTCCTGCTTGTTCTGTAAACATTAGATAAAGATACTGTTATCTAAGCAGGCATGTTCACCAGCTGAAGACGGGGGCCCTGGCGCTGTGGCAGGGGCCGGAGGGCTCTCACAGGTAAAGGGCAAGGTGTGCACAGAGGTGGGTGTGGAGCTCGGGGGCTTGCAGCAGTGGAGTGTGAAAGTTTAGTTCCAGCAGACATCAGTAATTTATTACCAGCCATATTCAGCATTCCAAACTCAATTTTGCTTTCTGTCTTGATCTTATCTTGAAGCTTTTAAGGCTATATTCTTCTCCATCTTGAACATTCACAGTGAAATCTATGAAAGGCAGAAACATGCAGCTCAATTATTTGCCAATAATATGTCAGTTTAATAAAAAACAAAAATATGTAGTTTTAAGATGCTATCCTATTTGGAACTGAAATGTGCTTTAGAGACCACCATCTATTAGACAATTATCAGTGGCAGAGATAATCAAGTTATTGGAGAAGATTGCAGACCCTAATTTGTACCTAACGGCAGGAAATATCTACTCCCTACAGTGAATGGCACATTGCATGCCGCACTTTGTCATCTCAGTAAAAAAAAAAAACCCTGTTATGTACTCGCCATCCATCTAGGGTGTTTTTACTGCCTATGTCCTGAATGATTGTATAGACTCTAGCATTCCTATGACCCTACATAGGACAGATGATCTGGAAAGTAAAAGGATGGATAGAAGGTTACAGGCAAAGACAAATCTCTGTGTAGCTATATCAAAGTTTTTTCTAAGTAAACAGGTTGACAGCTGTCAAGTACTTTAAGTTATTATAGTCCTGCAAGGTTATATCACATTCTGAGTCTTGAGTACCTTTGTCTTGTTTGGGGAGGTGATCTCTCTATTATTATTATTATTATTATTATTATTATTATTATTATTATTATTATTTGGGGTGCACGGTGGCGCAGTGGGTAGCACGTTTGCCTCACAACAAGAAGGTCACTTGTTCGAGCCTCTGCTGGGTCAGTTGGCGTTTCTGTGTGGAGTTTGCATCTTCTCCCCGTGTTGGCGTGGGTTTCCTCCGGGTGCTCCGGTTTCCACTGTGGCGACCCCAGATTAATAAAGGGACTAAGCCGAAAAGAAAATGAATGATTATTATTATTATTATTATTATTATCATCATCATCATCATCATCATCATTAACAATATTACAATATTAACATTAACAATATATAAAATATTAACAATTTTAAAAAGTCTAATTAGCTAACTGGAACTACACATACCTAAAAATTAGTTTTTGGCATTTTGCTTTCATAATTGTGTTATGACATGTATTGGCAAAATTTAATAAACGTCTCTGCATGGAAAAAGTGTTTGTTTTACCATGTTATGATTTTTAACAATATGTAGTAGTTCTTGATATTGATTTAATCTCATGATGTTCATTTTTTTTTATGATTGTTAAAATTTTGTCTTATCTGACATGGTTTCTTATCTCTGTCTTTGCAGATCGAAATGTTAGAGCACAAATATGGGGGTCACCTAATCTCTCGACGTGCTGCTTGCAAGATCCAGACTGCCTTTCGCCAGTATCAGCTTAGCAAAAACTTTGAGAAAATTCGGAATTCCCTTCTTGAATGCCGCTTGCCACGCCGTATCTCCCTGCGAAAGGTACGGGTGCAGAATACAGAGGGAATCTCAGCTGAACGGGCACTGGCTGAAGGCTGCAATCTGACATGCATTCCCCTTGTCCGGTCCCCGTCTTTGCCAACCACGGTAGGGGGCACTCTCACTGATCTTGAAGATTCCTTCAATGAGCAAGTGCAGTCTCTTGCAAAATCCATTGATGATGCACTTAGCAACTGGAGCATGAAGACCATGTGTTCACTCCAAGAAGGAGGTACCTACCAGTTTAGCTCAGACGCTTTTAGTACAGCTGGTGGCAAATCTGGGTTGGCAAGTACAGTCAAAGAAGGTAGCCCCATGAACCCTTCCACATTCCATAGTGGCACAGGACAAGCAGACAGCTCTGAGAATGTAGCCCAGAGTGCCAGCAAATTGATGATGGCCTTTCGGGATGTGACCGTTCAAATTGACAGCCAGAACTTTCGCATGTCCTCTTCCGTTATGGAGTCCTCAACTTCCGTTTCTCTTGGTAATTGCATCCAGCAGGGGGCCATAATTACTGAGAGCCCACAGCAACCTCAAATTAATGATGTAAAGGAACAACCTCAACAAAGACAACCACCAACATTTCCAGAGGATCCAGTTCCTCCACCACTAGAGCAGGATGCTGAGGAAGTTCCAGATGGAGATTTTCCAGCTCCTCCATCAAGTGAGGAGGAGCTTGGGGAAGATGTACTACCTCTGGAGCTGGAGAAACAGGAAGTTCCAGAACCAACAATTCCAGCACAGACAACAACAGCCTCTGAAACCTTGTCTCCACCAGAGGTTGCAGAGACACCTGTCACACCAATTGTAGAAGTTCTGGAAGCTAAGCATATTGAATCAGACACAGCAGACAACAGCTCAGAGCAGATAAGTAGCAGCAGTACATCAACATCAGCACAGTCTGCTTCAGAGGTCTCATCGAAAGAGGCTTTACAGGCCATGATTCTTAGCTTGCCCCGATACCATTGTGAAAACCCAACCAGTTGCAAATCTCCAACCCTCTCCACTGACATCATGCGAAAACGCCTATACCGTATTGGTCTCAACCTCTTCAACATGTGAGTATCCAGTCATAAGTTCTTTGTTTTGCTTACAGAAATGTCTAATGCCAGATATTCTAGGAAAAAAAATCAAAGTTTCTTGCCTTTTAACAAGCATTCCTCAACCATAATATAGCTGCATAAGGGCTGGCCTCAACACATCACCACATTCCAGTTTTTCTCAGTCTCAGTTTCCTGTCTCAGTGATCTCATCCAGTTCTGTCTCCAGCTGTAGCTAACACCCCCTTCCTGATTCCTTTTGACTTACTGTAGGTTTTTGTCTGAGCCTATTAATAGCATTGCTTTCATTTAAAGGGCACATATTATGCTGAATTTATTTTTGCATGTTGTTCATACATAAATGTTTGTTGGCAGTGTGTGTGTGTAAAACCACCCTATTTTCTTAAATTTTTGACCACTCAAAAGCAGTCTCCCAGACAAGGTGTTTGAAGAAACATTAGTGTGTGAAGTCACAAAGTACTGCCCCCACCCATGACTGTTAGAAGCTACAGAGCATGTTTTGCTGAGAAGTTACTACTGAAAGATTTAACAAAACTAGCTGATGACTAGCTCATGACCCAACTACACATCCAGAAATAAATAAATATGTAGGATTCCATTCTATCAACCCAATGACAGAATCTGATGAATGGTCAAAGGCTAAATGAATGTAAGCCTTTCTAGCGCTTCTGTAAATAATTCTGTTATTTATTAGAATTTATTTATATTTGTTTTTAGCTCTGAATCTCTAAAACCTTTATCTGATTTTTTTGATGACATGCTTACATCATCTTTTAAAAGTGACTCGTATGTTTACATGGCGGATGTTGGGCTTGTGCTTGCTCTATTTCTCATTAACATGCTTAAATACTTGTGCTACATGACAATATAAAAGCTTTTTTTGTCCTAGTATATAAGATTTAAGGTTTGGGACTGCTGAAGTCTGTTCTGAAATTAATGAAAGCAGAGTTGATATCATTTGCTACAGTTTTTAATGATGCGTGACTCGCATTGACAGGTGAATATCCGATCTACCTACAGAGCACATATTCGATTCATATTGGATAAATGTCCACATATTAACAAGGCCTGAATATGATTTGAGTAAACCAGAATCCATGTGATTTTTTTTCCTGCTTGCACATACATGGGCCATATTCGATCTGTGCCACATGAGAGTAAAAAAAAAAAATGGAATTGGGTCACTTGAACCATGCAGTGTAAATGCAGCCTTAGACTGTATTTCTAATTAGGAATGGGTCACATTTGTAATTCATGCATCAGTTTAGAGTTTTGATTTATATCTGATCCCAAGAAAAATGGTGAAATATTACTGTGAAATTGAGACCGCTTTACCAATCACACAGAGACATTTAAAATTATACCAAACATGAAAGAGAAAAATTATAGATCCACAAGATACACCATATTGAGAACTTGGACATTCTGTGTGTCAGAGACCTGCTCGGGTGGAGAAGGTAAAGTAGAGGGCAGAGAGGGGTGCTCAGGAGGGGTTTCCTCAGGATAGAGAGATTTAGCCATCCTTACAGATGTCCTCCCCTGGTCTCTAGGAGCAATTCTGAGCAGTTTCTAAGGGCCCGATGGCTTTGGATGTGATAAAGTAGAATGAGAACTAGAATGTCGTCACCCGAAATTAGAACATTAAAAGCAGGATCAACATTAAGACTGAGTTACATCGCTGAAACCAACAGTCCCTTTAGGTGTAGGCATACTGTGCAATCATCTTTGTTGGATTTTTGTCCATCTGTGGTGGTATTCAGTCCATCGGATGACAAAGTCCAGTGCATTAATCAAACATGTTGCAAGTCTCATTTCACTTTGGGAAACATTTGTGTGCATTAGATTCCCTCTATGTCTTTTATCTGCTCCAATGCAATGACCTCTGTCAGCTTCAGATGTAAAGTATGGTTCACTGGACAGCTCATATTTCCACAGGTAAAGGAATAATGTCACTGATGATGCTCCACTGTATGTGAAACACTTAAATAACGTTCAAATGACCATGCAATAACTGAATATTGATGAGCTTTGCATCACTGTAGAATGGGTAAACACAAAACATAATAACCATGTCCAAAGTGTGAGAGGTAAACAACATCTAAAAAGTTCCTAAATTTAGTGGTAGTAATCACCAGATGCTTCCCCACCTTGTGATTTATGGCAATATCATTAGATATATTTGATAAGGGTGATTTAAAGGAAAGGAATAAAGAGCCAACATAACTAGTATATTTACCAGTGGTATCCATAAAAAAAATATGTAACATCAATAATATAAATACACAATTTCATAATTACAATCATTTAATTACTTCAATTGAAAAACATTAGTGCAGACTTAAAGGGGTGGTCCACAGTGTTTTTTTTTAAAGGTTTGATTGTGTTTATGGGGTGCAAAACAATGTGTGTTCGTGATTCATTTGTAAAAATCACATTATTTGTTCACATATCTTACCTTCATTTTATACAGCTACTGAGCTAACATGGAAACGACCATCATATTTCCTGGTTCCTCCTATAAGGCCCGCCCTCAAAGGGCTCTGACTAGTCAGCTAACCTAATGTGTTGTGATTGGCGGATCGGCTTCACATCACCAGGAAACGTCATGCCTCTCCTGCATGCTGTCTGTCAGACTGTAAATAATGTCAGTGAAGCCCTATCAGTTTGAGCCTAAGTCAGACACAGAAAATGAAGAGGACACAGCTGAACCCATGCAAACTCTTGCAAGATGTTTCTAAATGGTATGTTTTTTTTTTGTTCGTTGGTAAGAGGAAGAATGTGGTCAAGCCATCAGCATTTCATTTCAGCATCTCATATTACTGTATATAGGAAATTATAAATTATAAGATTGCTGTAAAGTCTCCGTTTCTAATAGATAGCAGGTAAAACGGTCTACTTTGGTTTTTCGTTCACTTTCTGAGGTTTAACCACGTCATAAAAATGCAATCGTAATCACATTGTACTGTAGTAAGGCTAGGACAAATTAAAAACGCACTTCAGGTATTTATAAAGAATATGTTTATGCTGAATAAATAAATGAAAATATATTGAAAGCACGGACAAACCTATTCTGAAAACATCTCATCAAACATACGATGCAGAAAAAGGAATAAATGATATGATGTGGTATTTTCTTAATTCTAAGTAAAACGGTTCACAAAATTACCATAATAGTATGCGTGCTGAACAATGCATTGTGCTGCTGGCTTGACCGCAGTGTCGTACATCCCTTTTTCTTGTTTTACATCTAGTAAAACAAGTAGGGGAGGGGGCGGTGGTGGCGCCTCAGGGAGACTTTGGATGTCTATACATAATATACTCCATTATTTCAATTGTAAAACTCACGAAATGCTGACGCGTACAGATACATTGCGGTCGCTGGTGAAGATTGTGGATGTTTACAGCGGTAATACGGATACATATATTTGTAGCTAAATCATACCCGCCAAACTCCCGTTTTTCCCGAGAGTCTCTCGTATTTCACACCCATCACCTGCCACCCTTCTGTCTTATTATTTCTCCCGGAAAACATCCGTAATTTTATCCTCACGCCAGGTCATCAATTTTGGTGTAGCATCTGATAGCCGCCGGCTGAAAACATGGTACAATTATTAACATCACATACACCCGCAGCCCATCCACCCCCCCCAGTTCTCAAGTTCTCAACTTTGTTACTCAGAGTCAGAGACCACCACACCAAACCAAACTCCCCACACACCCTGTTCTCGGGAAATTCAGGCACAAATGTTGGCAGGCATGAGCTAAAGTGCTAATAATAATTGCTAGTGACAAACCGCGTTTCTCGTTGTTTATGTCCTTGTTTACGTCCTTATTACAACAAAGCCTACAATGAACGCTAGAAACTATGCATGTAAGATATCAATTTTAACAAAAAGAACTACTTACAGGTTGTGGCTCACAATCCACAGCTTCTTCCTTTATCATAGGTACTGCTTCTTCTTTGAGGAGAAGTTTTTGGCTGAATCCAGCACTTAACTGTGACCAATTGTGGAAGCTGTCCTTTGTAAAATGCTTTGCACAGAGAGCTATATCTTTTTTATAATATTCTGAAACATAATTAAAAATGAATTTTAACCACTTCTCTCTTTGTGTCACGTCCCTTGGAAGGCCAAATAGTGAAACAGAACAAGATCCATGGAAATAGCAGCGTTTGGATGGCATTTTCCTTTCTCTACTAAGGCGTCTGTGGCCACACCCCTTTGCTACGCGAGGTGTATGCGCAGTGAGTGCGCGTAACCTGGAACGTTTGTGATCTCATTAGCCCGGATGTATTTTTTTGTAGTCCCCAAATTCATTCGCTGTAGGCTTTGCTAAGCTAACTCTGTAAAAACCAATGTCTCCCTTTGCATTAAACTTTGAGCATCTTACATTTAGAGATGTTGTTTATGTCCACACAGCAACATTACACATCAACTGAAGTTTAAAATATGATATCGTAGTGGACCACCCCTTTAAGGTTTAACCAGGTTAACTAAAGAATGAAAATTCGAACTAAGAAAGATTTGAAATCTTCAGGTTATTTTTTTACTCATTTTTGTGTATTTGATGTTCAGGTTAAAGTCACTCAACAATGCATTTATAATTAAGAATTTGGTTAAATTGATAGTGATATTTTGGTATATTGATACATATGATACATTTATACACATATTTTTTGTACATGTAGCCTACTCTCGTGCATGGTATGTAACTTAATTTCAACAAACAGACCATCAAAATGAAGTGTGACCGAAAACTTTTTTTAAACTGTTGACTTTGCTGATTTTAATTCGGCCAAAATGTTATGATGCTTGACTAGACGGCAAATAGGCCTTTGGCAAACCAGTCAAAATGAGCTCTTATTTAGGTCTATATTATTATCCATTTCAAATAAGCGTTTCTGTTCAAAATTTGTTCAAGTTTGATATCATTTCAATATTTGATTAATTTTCAGTTACCGTTCAAATTTTGCTTGTTTTTTAAGGCTATTTAAGTTGAACTTTCAGCTTTAGAGCGTTTTTTATTATTTACCCATTTAATTAATTAATTTATTTGATCTAGGCCTACTTTTTGTATTGTTCTAGAACAAAATGATCATCTGTAATCCTGAGCAACTGAAACACGATTTAAGAATCTTGTATCAAAATATAAATAAATAACGTAGGTTGCACTTGGCTGTTAAACAGTGGAAAAAGTTGCACAGTGATAGATTACAAATTTCTTTAAATATATATATATATATATATATATATATATATATAATATACAATGTAATTAAAGTACATACAAAGTAATGCAAATTATAAGTTCTAGGCACATCAGGTCTGACTGCCTATTTGTGAAATACAGTATCATGTCTCCAAAGTAATGCATATTGTAAGTTCCAGTCATGGCTGTGTCTTTTGTCTAAAATGGCTGGGTGATACTTTAAGGCAAGGCCCGGAAAACAAGATTTTTCTACCAAACCTGTAATGGCATGTGGACAGGTTTAGTAATGGCATGTGCACACACCGGTGCTCGTTGGAAAAAAAACAACGACAGTGTGTGGTTTAAGGTTTGGCCTCTTCGAATGTTGAGCCGAATAGAGCACTCTTTTGTATGGGCTGGCACAACTGTTTCTTGTTCACTGATAAGAGTGCAGACCTCTGGAATGGTCTGGCCTGATTGGAGGTTCTCAAGCATAACAGCCATGGCTGTTGGTTGTGAAGCCATTGGTGCCCATACTAGGTCATTGAAGGTGTTTACATATGCCCTGAGGCCAATCAGGAGTTTGGCTCTAATGTAAAAAAATCATGTGGTGGGGCTGGGAGGATCAGGAAAAAATGGGTTAAGCATCTGCCATCCCAGTTCAAGTTCAAAGCACAGATGCCTTTGGTAGTTGTCATGTTTGACAGTTCAGCATTTAGAGGGTAGTGTGTGTGCTTGCTGCTAGAAAGCAAGTCTGGAGTGTGTTCAGACAGAGTCTTGAATAGTGCAAGGGAAAGAAAGCTGCTCATATTCTCAGCAACCTTTATGGAGTTGAGGAAGAAGAACAGCTGCTTAGGGAAGTCAGAGTGTTTCATTCTGCCTACAGATGCCCAGTAAAAAAAAAAGGTTAATGTAATGTTGGAGATTTTTTTAAAAACATCACTTTCATCACCTTTTTCACCTTGTATTTCCAGCCTTATATCAGCTGGTGAAAATATACTGCCTGTGCCATTTCCATGGCTGTAGGTAGACCTTTCAGGGGTACCAGATGGGGGATGTTGTGCTCCTTTCAGGGGTACCAGATGGTGGATGTTGTGCTGATCATGCTAGCCCTAGAAGCACATCCATTAAATGCACTTTGGAGTTAATTTTGAATTTTTAAAAGTCCATTTCAATATGAAGAGTGTTTGTGTGTGTGGGTTTGAAAACAACAACGGTGTTTCTCTCCCCCCTCCATCTGCAATGTTTTTTGAAGATCAGGAATAGGGAGGAAAGGGTCTGTTAAACATCTCGGTAGATAAGTTGTCACAGAGGGATATTTAGCTGTAGGCTTCTTGGAGTTGAGCATCATAAACGTCATGAGATAGAGGACCCAGATATCCTTTCAGGGGAGTAGTTAACATTTCACCTACATCCTCAGATGTCACATATACAATTTCAAAAAATATTTTTATCCATGAAAGAAACATTAAATTGATGCTAATTTAATGGTATAATATTCAAAATTATGACAATATATATGTTTTAAAATGTTGTTTATATAAGTAATTCTTTTATTATTACCTTCCTGATGGAATAAGACTCACAGACAGATTAGAATCGAACAGATGGATGTTTATTGCAATATTTGCAGGATGTGAAGCAGGTGAGTAAAACCAGTTTTAGTCTTTCAGATAATGGAATGGATACTCATGTTGAGTCTCTTTGATTACCAGATTATGGGAGGTCGTATGAGTATAGCGAGGATCGGAATGTTAGAGCATTGGAAGGGATTTTCCAATAGCTGGTTTGCTGATTTGGATACAGGTAGGTTTCACACAACACACACAGGAAAACAAGGAGCTGGCGAGGGATATTGGGATCGCTGGAGCAGAGAGCAGGGTAAATTTCTAAGGCATGAGAAGAGTCCTTTTCCACATGGGAGAGCAGACAAAATGCTAGTGAAGATGGGGTGCTAATATACTGGTGGTGCTGATTAGATGATCGTGCTCAGGTTTGTGTGTGTGTGTGTGTGCTCAGTATTCAGGTGATTGTGATCACTGGTGATGGGATAAGCCTAGTGTTTCCGTGACAGAACCCCCCTCTCCATGGCCCGCTCCTGAGGGATGAAAACTGAAACATGCCTTGACTATGTTTTGTGGGAAACTGAGGATGCGTGGTGTGGAATTCAGTAAGGAGATTGGGATCAACAATGTCATTCCTGGGGACCCATGACATATCCTCAGGTCCATATCCCTTCCAGTCTACCAGATTCTCTAATCTGTCTCCTTAACATCTTGGAAACTCAGAATCTCCCTTCACTGAACATGTAGTCCCATCGTCGATGATCATGGGTTCTGGGGATTCATCAATGGGACCAGGCTCTGTGGAGACAGCAGGTAAGTAATATGGTTTGAGCAGTGACACATGGAAAGCAGGGTTCTGTTTTGTGAAGGGAGTTTGAATTCATACGTGAAAGGATTGATCTGGCGGATGTTGGGGAAGGGACCAATAAATCTCTGACTCAGCAAAGAAGACTTCTGCAAAGAAGTCTCAGGCGAATGTCCGTGGTGGAGGACCATACCATCTGTCCATGGTGGTAAGTTGGAATGTTGGCTCTCCAGACATTTGCCTGGAAGGTATGACGTCTGACTGCTCACTGAAAATGTTGATGTGGTGAGTCCTGGACCCTCTCAGTCTCTCGGAACCAATGATTAACTGATGATATTTCAGGCCTTAATCTCACTTCAGGAATGCTAAAGTTTCTGAACACATAATTGAACATAGTCTCTGCCATTTACATGGCTGTAGGTAGACCTTTCAGGGCTACCAGATGGGGGATGTTGTGCTCCTTCTAGCCAGTGTCTCCATTCTTCTAGGGCTAGCTTGATCACCAGTAACTAACGATGTCCGATGTCATAAATCTGCTCCTCTGAGGAGAGTTTGCGGGAGAAGAAGGCTCATGGATGGAGTCATGGAGGGTTCCCCTACTGCTGAGAAAGAGCATCTACTACTCCGTAAGTTGAGACATCTACCTACACAATAAGGGGTCTCTGTGGATCAGAGTGGACTAGGATGGGGAGCTGAAGTGAAGGCTGTTTGGAGGGTTTCCATGTCTGTGGAGGCTTCGGGTGCCAAAGACAGAAACTTGGGCTTGCCTTTGAGAAGATCTGTCAGCTGAGAGGTGGAATTTGAATCTTTTGTAGAAATTTGCAAAGCCAAGAAATTGTTGGAGCTCTTTTACTGTTGTGGGTATAAGCCAGGTTCTTATGGCTTCAACTTTCACCTCTTCCATCTTGATATCTTAAGGGGTGATTTGATAGCCCAGGAACTGGATCAAAATTTAATGGAACACTTCTTGGCTTTCAGATAGAGCTTATGCTTCCAGAGACATCAAAGGACCCCAGAGAAGTGCTGGCGGTGTTCAGACTTGTTCCTGGAGTCAAGAAAACCCATCTCCTCCGAGAACACCTGAAGCCTGGTGAATAAATCCAAAACCACCCGTAGAAGCACGTTCTCTCTCTCTCTCTCTCTCTCACTCTCCCTGCCTCTCTCTCTGTACAAAAAAAATGAAAAAAACACTACTACTCTAGCACTAAGTTCTCTGACCACAAACAAGTTACTTTGTATAACTAGCACTTCTTGTGTGTAAGTGTTTAGGTGTATGTGATGTCCTCAAAGTCTTCAATGGTTGGCATCATCTCTTCATCTCTTTGTATGTGTTGTCCTTGAAGTCATTGATGGTTAGCATCATCTCTTCACAGGTCTTGGATCCCATCAATGGTGCTGCACAATCTCTAGAGATCTCGGGATGGGCATTCCCAGGTGGAAATAGAGAACAAGAAAATAATTAGCGTAGCTGCTGTATTTGAAAATGATGAAAATGTCAATCGGAAAATAAGGTGGGATGACTGTAGTAGTTATATAATCAAAAATTTCAAGCATAGGAGTATTTCTAACAAAATGCCTGGTGCATTAAGACAGGAAGAGTGTGTCCTACAGGTGGTTTGTCAAGCCCATCTGCTCATCTGCATGGAGCACACTCATGCATCATACCATTATGTTATGCATTGCGTGTATGCTTTACTGAAAAGATAGGTCTTTAATCTAGTTTTGAACTGAGAGAGTGTGTCTGAGTCTCGGACATTATCAGGAAGGCTATTCCATAGTTTATGAGCCATAAATGAGAAGGTTCGACTTTGTTTAGTAGACTTTGCTATTCTGGGTACTACCAGAAGCCCTGCGTTTAGAGGTCTTAAAGAGCGGGTTGGACAAGACAGAAGGTTGGTTAGATAAACAGGAGCTAAACTATTTAAAGCTTTATTGGTAATGTTACGATCTTTTTCGGTCTAGGGATTTAACCGCAACAGAAAATAAATGATTGGTGATGGGTGATGTGCAACGGCT
>CAIGQV010000785.1:152783-171363 GCA_903798115.1 Danio jaintianensis | reverse complement strand
ATTATTATTATTATTATTATTATTATTATTATTATTATTATTATTATCTTTTTATTTTATACTACAGGGCTGTTGAATGCTTGATCCTGGTTGGTTGAACACACTGATCAACCAACCACCAATCTGTTGGTAGAAATAATGTACAGCATAGAAATGCAAGATGTATACAAGAAGAACTATGATCAAACATTGATTATTTTGCTTGTGTTTTTACCCAGTAGAAAACAAAATTGACTATTAAATTAATTAAATTTACACACCATTTAAGTGCATTCTATGAACCTACAAGGTGGGAGCATGTGTGTTTGTTTATGTTTACATTAGGTGTTGATGATGGGGCAGATATTCCACGGGACATGGTGGTGGGAATATATGAGCGCATTCAGCTGAGGGAATTACGATCCAATGAAGACCATGTCACTTATGTTACCAAAGTGGAGCAAAGCATTGTGGGAATGAAAACGGTGAGTCAAAAAGCACACTTTTTTGTAGCTAATATCCATGACAAACTATACTTTAGTTGTTACAATTTGCTAAACAAATCATTCCACTACATTTTTCAAGCATTTTTTTAAAGTAACATCAATACAGAATGGAACCGTGGCACCTTATATATGAAATACTTTATATTTATAACCCAGGTGTATTGTTGAATTACTGTCACCTCAACCATTTCTGAACTCTACATGCATGAAGTAATATAATAATTCAGTGGGCAGCTGGTGATTCATTGTGGCTCATGCCTGTAGCATTTCTGCCAGTCCTCATTACTGCTACAGAAGAACTGTGACTGAATAACCTCACAGTTTGTTTTTTTCTATAAAAGGCTAAATGCACTTGAGAAGAAATGCATAGTTCTAGAATCTAGTTCTTCAAATATATATTTTTACACTCACCTTGCAATCTACTCACATAAATACTTAAATTCTTAATACTTAAATTAAATACTTAAATTAAATGGATATGGTGGGTTGGATTTGACCTGCAGGGCTTGAATTTGACACATGTTTTACATCATCCAGACCTGACAAGCTGCAGCATCATCAGGAAATCAGCAGTCAAAACACAGACTGATTTGTTGCACACCAGATCATTAATATGCATGCCCCAGGCTGTGTTTTCAACAACTCAACCAGGCATCACTTTAGAGCTCACCAGAATGCAAAATGCGGGATATACAGATTATAAGTTTCCTCAGTGACACCCTACACTGTAAAAAATGTCCGTAATTTTAACAGTAAAAGTCCGTACAATCTACAGTGAAAAACCTGTTAAATGATTAACAGTTCATTTTTGTACAAAATACGGAAAATAACTGTAACAGATCTAACCTTTGTTTTCGGGAAAGTAAGCAGAGAGTCTGAGATCTCACCATACACCCTCATTCACTAGTCTCTAAATCAGTTGATTAGTTTAGTCGACTAGACAGAGTAAATGACCACAAATGAGTGAATTCAGACACTGATGAACACCTGCTGTTAACAAGCACAATCACTGAAGGAAAGAACAAGAAATAAAACTATACAGCAACAGCCTCACACAAACCAACTGAATTAAAACAGAGGATTAAACAACTCCACAAACAGCATTACCAGCTTCACTGATCACAGTCTGACTTCATTTCTGTAAAAATATTTAATAATTAAGAAAGGTTTATATGTTTTATTGAAAATCTTTCATTTGACCTCACCATCGTGGAGATCAGAGGCTGCTTTAGTTGGGCTCTTGATCCGTTATGCTTTTATTTTAATGTTTCTCTGGTAGTTATAACTGTTTCTGAAACTCATCAGTTATGACAAGAATGGCAATGAGAAGCTTTATATACTTAACTGTTACAGTTATAATTACTAGTATTTTATAAGTTATAAAAAAATTCAATTATTTTGTCTTTTTCATGTGATGCTATTGGGGACAATACCACAGCTTCCCTTAAACAGTAAACAAACAATTATGGAGGAACTAACAAAAACTCCTAATTAATAATTAGAATTTCATGCACAAAACCGTGAGAGCTCCAGCAATATTTTTAAGACACACAGACATCAATAATCAGGATATGAACCTCAACCATGGTTGCTAAAAAGAAAAAAAAGCTGCATAATTCATTGATGCCGCAATGCATGCTGGGTGCCAGCATAAAACAAAACTCCCAGCATGCATTGCAGTGTGAATAAATTATGCAGCTTAAAGTTCTTACTATTTCTTGCTTTGCCTTTATTTTATGTTGTTCTGGGGGGGTAATATTTCAGTAGATTGCTTTGTATTGTTCTGGGTTGATTTTTATTTTATTTTTATTTTTTGATTGTCACCAATGTTGAGATTCAAAGACTAATTGTTGATGTCTGTGTGTTTTTAAGTTCTGCCGTAGATCAAACATTTTCATTGTGAATGGTGTATTTAGGCCTGTTAAACAGTCTTTAATTGTTGAAGCTCCAGTGGTATTATTTATGTATATTATTAATTCCTCACACATAACTAACCATATTTAATAAGTACACTAGCAGGTGAGGGTGGTTCTGACGTCATAGTTAATCTCATCAGACTTATTCTTAGATTTTCTTTTGGATTTAAACGCTGTACAAATAGTGTGATTAACACAATTAATTATAGCAACCAAATTAAAACTAGTGTTAAAATAAGAAGTTGAAGAGCCCAACTAAAGGAGACTCTGACCTCCATCATGGTGATTTCAAATGAACAACAAAAATTTCATTAAGAGCTTTTGTTCACGTGACAGAAATAAAGTCAAAGGTCAGTAATAAGTGAAGCTCCTGATGTTTGTGGAGATGTTTAATGATCCTCTGCTGAGATCTTGAGAAATAATTTTTTTATTGTGTAATTTATTTTTTTTATTTAGAGTTTTATTTTCAGTTGATTTCATCTTTGGTTTTGGCTGTAATTTGTATTATTTGGTCTTGTTTTTCTTTACTTTGGTGATTCTGCTTGTTAAAAGTTGTTCATCAATCATTCTCAGTCTTCCTTTAATTAGACAATTATCTCATTAACGTCATCACTGCCTTAGTGTTCAACCCTCTGTAGTGAGGACACTAGTGAGGATTTTGCTCTGGGATTTAAGGGGTTAAATGTGTTTGATGAAAAATTCACACTGTGGAATGTATTTTTAACGGGAATATTCCGTAAATTGAAATTCCGAATGTAAAATGTTAAAAACAGTAGATTACTGGCAACCACAGCTGCCGGTATTTTTCCGTAAAATCAAGAAAAAAAACTGCAAAATACTGTAAAACCTTTTTTGTGTCACCATTGTGCAGGATAGTAGCGTCTGTGTTCAAGTCTAAGATGAACAAAGAGCATCTGATGTTATGCTGCATCTTCTTTTGTTTAAATGTAACTGTGAAGTTACTGATGCAGTGAAAATCTGTTTGCTGATTGCAATCGCATGAACACGTTAATGCATTTAATGACTTTACATTTTTTTGTACAAAACTACATTTTTGTTAACTGAACATTGTATCAGTTAATGAAATACGGTTATTTTCCGTAAAATTAAACAGTTCTATAAAATTTCCGTATTTTTTACAGAAATTTTTTTTTAACAGTGTAAAGATGCATAAGGTATGTTTAATTGTACTTTTTGTAAATTTATCATGTTTATTGTGAAATTTTCTGGATATGAGGTAACATATATAGACTGCTAGAATTGTGTTTAATGCATGTGATTTTTCTGAAGTTAAATAATGGCAATACACTTTATTAAACTACATCTGTTTATGCAGAGATTGATATTAATTCCTGGCTGTGTTTACATTTACATTGTAGCTTCAAAATACAACAGAATACATCTCTGTTGGTCTCTTTTGTATAGTTCAATTATAATTTTATTATAACATGACTTTTTTAAACATTTTTTTAACATGACTCTGGAGCAAAATAGGTTAGGTGATTTATATTTTATTCTGAGTGATGTTCTGTTGTTGGACTTCTGTGCTAGTCACAGTTTGTCCATATCGAACAGCAAGTTTGGGCATAAGGGTGTCCATCAGTGCACATGGCACCAGGGCACCCTAGGCTGGAGGTTGATGACAGACTTAGTGGTTGTATCATCTGATCTATGACAGTATGTCTTGGGCAATAGGGTAAAAAGAGGGACAGAGCTGTCAACTGATCACCACCTGGTGGTGAGTTGGATCCACAGGAAGCTCGCAGCATCTAATTTCTCCTACGTTCTGTTTTCTCGCTGTCCCAGATTATTCTTCCAAGGTAGCCCCCAAGACCGACCATTCTGATTTTATTAATTATGAATCAATCTTCGCATTGTATAATGTTAATAGTTTTGTTGTTTTTTGGAGTTTTTAATGAGTTCAGAATGTAAATTTTATTACTAATGCATTTTCACTTTTGGCTAATTATTGTTCAGTGTCATTTCATTGCAGGGTTTTTGTTTTTGGAATTCATTCATCCATTCATTTTCTTTTTTCTGGTTAGTCCGTTTATTAATCAAGGGTCACCACAGCGGAATGAACTGCCATCTTATCCAGCATATGTTTTACACAGCAGATGCCCTTCCAGCTGCAACCCATCACTGGGAAACACCCATACACTCTCATTCACACACATACACTACAGACAATTTAGCTTACCCAATTCACCTATACAGCATGTCTTTGGACATGTGGGGAAAACCAGAGCACCCGGAGGAAACCCACGTGAACACAGGGAAAACATGCAAACTCCACATAGAAATGCCAACTGACCCTGCCGAGGCTCGAACCAGCGACCCTCTTGCTGTGAGGCGACAGTGCTACCCACTGCGCCACCGTGCCGCCCGTTTTTGGAATTTTTTAATTTTTTTTTTTTTTAAAACCCTCATCCTAGAATTTTTAGCTATAAAATCTTCATTCTATTTGCTAAATTAATAGAATATGTTTTAAACACTCTAGAAGGATGCAAAGTAGGAATCACTGGTCCCTTTATTAAAGGTGCAGTAGGTGATCTGCCAAAATGCTAACATTAGCATAATAGCTTTGAAAATTGACATCCCTCTCCTGCTGTCCAAAGCCATGCCTCCTTAAGTCATGAATGCGCACCGAATAAATGACAATAGACAACCTTATATAACACTACATCATGTCATTCACCAGTTAGAAAACTCTATGTAGACACACACTTTGTCCAGCGTAGTTGTTGACAGGCCAACGGGTGCATGAATTATATTTCCCCAAAACTGGCATTGGGGTAAAGTTGGTTTTATATTTGCACATTTAGACTTTCTCCTTAATAATATAATTTCAGAAAAGTAGTATTTACAAATTTTAAATATTTAAATCATATAATCAGCCAATGACTATAAAATACAATGTTGTTCACAGTCAATTAAATAATGCTAATGTTGTTCTGAAGTCATACCTACTATACTTCAGACCCAGTATTCAAAGTAACTTTAGAGTGGGAGCGTGTCATGTGTTGTCCCTGTTCAAAAATGAACGAATGTGCAAATATAAATCAAACTTGACCTCAGTAAGTTTGGTTAGGCTTTAGAGCACTATTTACTTATATTTTGTTATTTAACTAAATAAAAAAATCAGATCAGAAAAAGGACTTCTAAAAACATCCTGTCATCTTTTGACATTACACAAGACAACAAGTGACTTTTCATTGTCAGTTGTGCTTACTGATCCTTGTACATCGCTTGTTTTCATCTCCTTTTACACTTGAACAATTAAATGAATGCTTAGGTCTATTTAACCGACAACATTTTCGATGCTGTAAAAGGTACTCCATGAACTTGAAAATAGTTAATCTTTGCGTTTCAGTGGCTGAAAATGGCTGAAATGGCTGAAGTTTTCAGTGGCTGAAAAACCCCTCCATGCATATAAACCCATTAATAAAAAATAACACAATCTACATAAGCTTTGCGTGAAGCATACCTGTCTAAAAGTAATACTTCAGTCATAGTGTGACCCTTCAGTTGTTCAGTGTCACCCTTGTTTGTTTGTTTTGAACTGTATAACGTCATTTACATCTAGCGTGCAAAAGTAATTCCGATATTGCTTTAGGATTTAGAAAAGTTCTGATTCTGCATTTTTGGCTATAATAATAATAAATTAATAATAAAGCGTATTTGGCATGTTGTCCCGGGAGAGAGCCCTGAGCTCAGGATATCCTCGAGCCCGGGGCTCCCTCCCGTTAGAAGGCCGAGAGGGGAGTTTGAGCTCAGGTAGGTCTCGAGAACTCCCCCGCTGTGAACGTACTTGAGATATAACTGGCTAAGAGTATGTTTGGAGATGCTACTTGGAGTAGTCATTTACTTATAATGTATGTCTTTGGATGGTGGGAGGAAACCGGGGGAAACCCACGCGAGCATGGGGAGAACATGCAAACTCCGCACAGAAACGTTGGCCGGCCCGGTGGGAGGCCGAACCAGCGGCGTTCTTGCTGTGAGGCAACAGTGCTATTCACTGGGCCGCCATGCCGCCCTATCAGGAGAAGAGGAGTAGGGGTGGAAGGGGGGATTCTTCAAGACGAAGATGACTGGAGTGGAAATCTCTGGTTACTTATAGTGCGTCGGTAGTCATCTGATTAGTGTAATATGCGGAGCTGATGCGGTACCAGCCGTGTTTAATCATAAGCACGTGATCCTCTCGAAATTAGTTTATAAATAAACCACACTTAAAGATGTTTGGATCCCTAATGTTGATGTTGTTCAGAGCTGCATTTCACAAAAATATCATTAGCTTCAATAGATTATAAAGACCCAGGTTTTCAAGTGGATTAATTGAGATAAAACTTAAGAATCTATAAGGAATATTGATGGTGATCAGCATAGCACAAACATAATGGAATCAGTGTTTCCTCTGGACGTTATGAATTACAAGCAAGATCCCACCAGTGGAAAATATATTTTAATAGTTTGTAGACATGACAATCCCCAGCGAGAGGGGAACTTCAATGCTATGTGGAAAAACTTCCACTATGGGGATTTTGTCAGAAACCAATCATCTGAAAGAGTAATAAAACGGGCCAATGAAATGCCAATGAGTTGGCACCATCAGCGTGCACAGCTGGCAGCAATTACAATCATCTGTTGTATAAAGATGCCCGTCGTGCATCGCAAGACACCTTTTCGCTTTCAGAGCCTCAAGCTACTAAGAGAGTCTTTGGGTTCCTCCAAACCTCCTTCGAGAAAGAGAAATGTTTCTCCCGGTTCCAGAGTGTGTGCAGTGGCAGACGGTCCAGCTGGGCTATTCTCCCTTGCCTGGGCGTTATCTGGGTCCGGTCCTTCTAGAGCGGTATGTATAAGGAGCAAGTTTCCTAAAAGAGCAACACGGTCGTACAGCGCATCTTTTTAAAGACGTCGTTCTGACTGTGCGTTTCTGTATGCGGTGGTTCCCTGTCCATGGATGATGAGCACGAGCACTGTGTTGCATGTCTGGGGGTTCAGCATGTTAATGCGGTGCTCACGGGCAGCGCATGCCATCACTGCAATGGCATGTCTGTTGCGCAGCTAAGATCGCAGCTCGCTCTTGCAAAAGGGCGAATCACCCCTGTTGTCCCCCGCAATAGCAGTTGGCACTCAGGCAGATCTGAAGGTTATAGTGGGGGTCAATCCGCCGCCCTCGGGCTTGCGGACATCCCATTCCTCAGCACGTTCCATCCAAGCTTCGAGTGAGAGAAGTGCTCCTTCCTCCGGGATGATCACCCTCTCACTTGATGACACAGAGGACCAGATGTCCATCGCTGCATCGGAGAGTGGGCTGTCATTTTCCGATGACAATTCAGACCCGCTTCCTCCCTCAGGGGTGGTAAGCAAGGCTCTGATTATGGAATCTGAGATGATGGCCGTGCTAACCCAGGCTGCTTCGGCAGCGAGGCTGGAGATGGCTTGTCCCCCAGCTCCACCGCTGGACCGATTAGGGGTGTGACATGGAGGATAAGAAGGGGAAACCCTCTAAGCCTCCCGTCCCCTTCTTCCCAGAGGTGCACAGTAAGTTCTCGATGATGGAGCAGCCAGGGGGTACGAGGTGAATCCCCAGGTCGAGCGTGCTTGCGGTGGCAATCTTGCACATGTGGTGCCCCTTCCTGGCGTGGTTAGCCTCTGCTCCCGTCCAAAGCGTGTAGGTTGTCTGTGTCCCTCAGGGCCAGAGCCTACACTGTAAAAAATGTCCATAATTTTAACAGTAAAAGTCTGTACAATCTACAGTGAAAAACCTGTTAAATGATTAACAGTTCATTTCTGTACAAAATACGGAAAATAACTGTAACAGATCTAACCTTTGTTTTCGGGAAAGTGTCTGAAATCTCACCATACACTCTCATTCACTTGTCCCTAAATCAGTTGATTAGTTTAGTCCACTAGACAGAGTAAATGACCACAAATTTGTGAATTCAGACACTGATGAACATCTGCTGTTAACAAGCACAATCACTTAGTTTTAAAACCGAGGATTAAACAACTCCACAAACAGCATTACCAGCTTCACTGATTACAGTCTGACTTCATTTCTGTAAAAATATTTATTAATTAAGAGAGGTTTATATGTTTTATTGAAAATCATTCATTTGACCTCACCATCATGGAGATCAGAGGCTGCTTTAGTTGGGCTCTTGATCCGTTTCTCTGGTTGTTATAACTGTGTTTCTGAAACTTATCAGTTATGACAAGAATGGCAATGAGAAGCTTTATGTACTTAACTGTTACAGACATAAGTTAAGTTATAAAAAAATGCAATTATTTTGTCTTTTTCATGTGATGTTATTTGGGAGAATACCACAGCTTCCCATAAACGGTAAACAAACAATTATGGAGGAATTAACAAAAACTCCTAGTTATTAATTAGAATTTTATGCACAAAACCGTGAGAGCTCCAGCAATATTTTTAAGACACACAGACATCAGGAATCAGGATATGAACCTCAACCATGGTTGCTAAAAAGAAAAAAAAAGCTGCATAATTCATTGATGCCGCAATGCATGCTGGGTGCCAGCATAGTACAAAACTCCCAGAATGCATTGCAGCATGCTTTGTATTGTTCTGGGTTGATTTTTATTTTATTTTTATTTTTTGATTATCACCATTGTTGAGATTCAAAGACTAATTGTTGATGTCTGTGTTTTTAAGTTCTGCCATAGATAAAACATTTTCTTTGTGAATGGTGTATTTAGGCTTGTTAAACAGTCTTTAATTGTTGAAGCTCCAGTGGTATTATTTATGTATATTATTAATTCCTTACACATAACTAACCATATGTTTAATGAGTACACAAGCAGGTGAGGGTGGTTCTGATGTCATAGTTAACCTCATCAGACTTATTCTTAGATTTTCTTTGTCTTTAAATGCTGTACAAATAGTGTGATTAACACAATTAATTACAGCAACCAAATTAAAACTAGTGTTAAAATAAGAAGTTGAAGAGCCCAACTAAAGCAGACTCTGACCTCCATCATGGTGATTTCAAATGAACAACAAAAATTTCATTAAGAGCTTTTGTTCACGTGACAGAAATAAAGTCAAAGGTCAGTAATAAGTGAAGCTCCTGATGTTTGTGGAGTTGTTTAATGATCCTCTGCTGAGATCTTGAGAAATAATGTTTTTATTGTGTAATTTATTTTTACTTGGAGTTTTATTTTCAGTTGATTTCATCTTTGGTTTTGGGTGTAATTTGTATTATTTGGTCTTGTTTTTCTTTACTTTGGTGATTCTGCTTGTTAACAGTTCTTCATCAATCATTATCAATTTTCCTTTAATTAGACAATTATGTCATTAACTTCATCACTGCCTTAGTGTTCAACCCTCTGTAGTGAGAACACTAGTGAGGATTTTGCTCTGGGATTTAAGGGGTTAAATGTGTTCGATGAAAAATTCACACTGTGGAATGTATTTTTAATGGGAATATTCCGTAAATTGAAATTCCAAACGTAAAATGTTAAAAACAGTAGATTTAATTCTCAAAACTTTTGGCCACGACTTTACATTCGTAAGATTCTATAATCTTTGAGTGGAGCTGATTTTCCTCACATGTGCTGGATAACGCCAGTGAATGAGGAAATTTTGTACAGTGTTGAAAATACGATTGCTGCGCCTTTCTCTCTAACACAGAGATACGTGCACTTTTCTTACTCTGCTCAGTTGAGTTCCTCCGAGGCCCCCAGCACCTGACTCAGTGGAGGAGTCAGGTGTCTGGCCATTACGTTGTTGGCATGCCCGCTTGGTCAGCCCGCATTCTGGGTATAGGTGCCTGCTATGCGCGATCCCCACTGGTGATCCCATATGCTTCACTCAGTCACGGTATAGTCCCCCCCCCTCTTAGGCGGGCCCGTGTCTTCCCTCCCCACTAACCATCCTTCATAAGTGTACTCCCCTTTCTCTGGGTTAGTCCATATGTCTCCTTGCCACCAGGTCTCCCCATTTGGGCAGCAGGGGGCCTCCGCAGCGTCTTCCCTATTGGGACTGCACGCTTTCTCAACATACTGTCGTATTTTAAAATTCCTAGAACTTAACTAGATGTATTTGTTACGACTCCCCCAAAAATATAAATAAGCCTTTAAGCACTTCACAGGTAAGTAAAGTAAGTTAGGGCCAGGGGACACGTTGGAGGGCTGCGTCTCTGGTGATGATGGTGCGCTCACGCCGATAGCCTGGTAAATCTCTCACCAGTGATGTGGTAAGGTTCAATCACTGTGGCATTTTCCATATATTTCCCCATAGTGGAAGTTTTTCCACATAGCATTTCCGTTCCCCTCCTGCTGGGGAACGAAACGGTTACTACATAACCCTCGTTCCCCGAGGGGGGGAACAGAAATGCTATGTTCCTTAGCCACAGCGGTTGCACCTTAGCTGACAGCTGTGTTCAGCTCTTTAGCTAGAAAAGGTGTCTTGCGATGCACGGCGGGCATCTTTATACAAAAGATGATTGTAATTGATGCCTGCTGTGCACGCTGACGCCACCAACTCATTGGCATTTCATTGGCCCATTGTATTACCCTTTCAGATCATTGGCTTCTGACGAAATCCCCATAGTGGAAGTTTTTCCACATAGCATTTCCGTTCCCCCCCTCGGGGAACGAGGGTTACGTAGTAACCGTTTCGTTCTTGGTAAGGCCTTGTTTTTTTGTTGTTGTTTTTTCCTCTGGCTAGATACAAATTTTCTTATCTTTTTGTGAAACTATCTTTTTTTTTTTTATTATTACATTTTTAATTATCTTGTTAAGGTGGTAAAATGAAGCACATTTATGACAGATTTATGTGATTATGTGTGATTTACGACACATTAGTATGTTAAATAATTTAACAGATTGTCTGTGTTATGAAGAATAACACACTGGTTGAGGTAAAAGTAACTCAAAATGTGTTGTCCTTAAGTAAACACATAGGTGTGGTAAAAAAAAAAAAAAAACACCAGGTTTGGCTGTTTTTAACACATCTGTTTTAAGAGTGCAGGCTTTAAACTAGAAAGCTGCAGAGTTCAGCAAAAATGGACAATGATGGAAATAAAAAAGTGCTTCATTGGCTTCATTTTGTGCCATGTAGATTCCACAAAACAGAAGAGCTTCAGAAATTGGTATTGAGAATTATCAATGTAGAAAACATATATGGCCATGGATGTGACTGAGCTGCTAATATGAGTGGCCACTTCATAGGACTTCAGTCATAAATACAACAACTAAATGAAAGGCTCTGTATGTCTACTTCCAGTTGCACTGCTTAAGTTTAATGCTTGTGGAATCCGCAAAGTCAAACATTCTTTTTTTCTTTGGTGGAAAAGCTTTATGCTTTCATTGCAAACTCCTCAAGTGACATGCTTATTTTATGGAAAAGAAAAATAAGTTTATAAATTCAGTAATTAGATTATTATCAATTAAATTATATAAAATATTCATATAGATTCATATCAGGTTGGATCACACATCTGATGAGGTGTGGTGGGTGTTTCATCCTAATTAAGAAAGTGAGATGATATTGCATGACAAGTGTGTGTGTGTGTGTGTGCGTGTGTGTGTGTGTGCGTGTGTGTGTGTTTGCTCTGCATAATTAAATATTTATTTATCACATATGTTATGATTATTCTAACTTTACTTAAACTAAATGCAATCAATAAAAAAAATTATATAAATGCTTCCTTCTGGTTAAGCCATTTTTTTCTGTAAAAAATCTACTCACTCCATTTTTAACCAAAGATTAAATTAATTGGTTATTTCAGTTCGCTCACTCAATCACTATTAATGTAAAAGTTCATACATGAGACATCATATTATTAAAGTTCAGTTTAGTTAAGTGTATTATGAATGTCACTACTGAAAGCCCAAACATTCATTCATTTTCTTTTCGGCTTAGTCCCTTTATTAATCTGGGGTCGCCACAGCGGAATGAACCGCCAACTTATCCAGCATATGTTTTATGCAGCGGATGCCCTTCCAGCTGCAACCCATCACTGGGAAACATCCATACACACTCATACACTACGGACAATTTAGCCTACCCAATTCACCTATACGACATGTTTTTGGACTTGTGGGGGAAACCGGAGCACCCGGAGGAAACCCACGTGAACACGGGGAGAACATGCAAACTCCACACAGAAACGTCAACTGACCCAGCCGAGGCTCGAACCAGCGACCTTCTTGCTGTGAGGCGAACATGCTACCCACTGCGCCACCGTGACGCCAAAGCCCAAACACTGAAAAGTAAATACAACAATGCGCAACTCCACAAGTCCCAAACCAAGCAACCCAGTGGCGACAGTGGCGAGGAACAAACTTCACCAACTAAAAGAAAACAATGAAATGAAACTAAAAGAAAAAGACCTAGAGAAAAAAACAGGCTCAGGTAGGCATGACCAGTTCTCCTCTGTCTAAAGTTCTTGTGCAGAGCTGCTGTCTAGGTGCCGGAGGCTTGAGAATGCTGGACATCTGTCGTAGAGAAGCTGCAGGTCTGAGTAGGTCACCGGCTGTTCAGGCTAGCCCACAGGATCAATGCAGAGACTCGTCTGTCAATGTGGACTTTCAGGAATCTGTCTCACACTCTCCACTCCTTCATGACCACCACAGCATCTGCTCAGGATTTGGGCCGGGTCCAGGATTAAGGAGACCTCAGGCTACAGACTACAGGCTAACATAAGTGTAGATGCTGTATATTATAAATTATAATGTTAATTTGTGAAGTGTGCCTGGCTTTAGTTGCCCTAATTAATGCAGCCTAACATTCCTTTAGAGGATTTGGATTTCAAAAGTTATGCATTTGTGTTTTGTTTGTATGCTAATGCAAAGATATGTGTCTTTAATCTAGTTTTAAGCTAGTTTTGTAGACCTGTCAATGCACAATAAACAAGAGATTAAAAAGTGATTTGAAATGTAATTATTATTACAATGTGATAATATTAGGTCTAAGGTATGATTATGCTGATGAGTATGTCCTGAGATATGCTGTTTCACTCCAACAGATGGGGAGTATGTCTAGGAAGGCCAGACTTAATGGATCTTTTCAGTATCTCTATATGAATATTAAAATCACCAACTATTAAAACTTTATCTGTGGCCAAAACTATTCTGGATAATATATCAGCAAATTATTTTGTAAAGTTGGTGAGGTGCCCTGGAGGCCTATATACATTTGGCAATATAAATTTAGATTTAATGTTTATGCTCTACACTGAAATATACAACACTATTGCTTCAAATGAATTATATTTGAAGCCAGATCGCTGAGTGACACAAAACATATTACTATATATTATCCCAATGTCTCCACCTTTTCCTTTAAGACAAGGCTCATGTTTATAATGAAATCCTTCAGGTGAAGACTTGTTTAAGGTCATGCAATTGTCTGGTTTTAGCCAGCTTTCTGAGTGCACCTAGCTTTAGATCGGTTAGCAAATATGGTTTATAAAAAGAGTTAGAGGAGAGTGATCTAATGTTTAATAAACCGAGTTTTATCTTTTGATTACCTTTATTTTTTTTATTTCATGAACATCAATTAGATTGTTACCTTTGAAAGGGTTTGGATGTTTTTTTTTTAAATATTTTATCTAGGTGACTCTATGTGCTGCAGATTATCTGAGTTTGGTAAACTGTGGAGACTAGCAGACAGTCAGTTTAGCCAGACTGCATACACACATACCCACACATACAGTTGTCAGGGGGCAGGGCATTGTCTGAGAAATCTTATCGATGCCTGCAAACATTTAGATATGCAATATCATCTCACTTTCTTATCATCTAACAACATACCAATTAGGAGGGAACACCCACCACACCCCATCAGATATGTGATCCAACGTGACATTAACTCAAACAGTTGTCAGGACATTGTCTAACAGTTATTGGATGCTTTTCTTATCGACACACAGACACACACACACACACACACAGTTTCCCTTCATGGGAACTCCGACGTGTGTCTTGAGAAAGACATATGGGAGATTTCTAGACGACCAATCACTTTGAAAAGTAAGACAATGGGCCAATGAATGCCAAATAAATTGGCAGAGCTCGGCTCCGCAGGTAGGCTATCTCCGAATGATGGGCACGGGTACTGCATCACATGTCTGGGGGTCCAGCATGTCGATGCGGTGCTCGTGGATAGCTCATGCTCTCACTGTGAGGGCATGGCTGTTGCGCAGCTGAGATTGTGGCCAGCCCCGTTGCCACCCCCATTGCTCCCCATGAAAGCGGTTAGCACGAAGGCAGATCTGAGGATCACAGTAGGTTTATCCGTCGCCTCCAGGTCCACTTGATGACACCGGAGGTCAGATGCCCATTGCGACATCGGAAGGCTGGAAATGCCACCCTTGGCTTACCCTGGCAGATATGCGCCACGCAGACAAAGTGCACTTTCTTGGCGCGCCCATATCCCAAACAAGCCTATTCGGCGACACAGTCTGGGACTTTACTCAGGAGTCCTCGGTGGTGAGAGATCAGCCGTGCGCGATGGAGCAGGTCATCTCTTGGTAGGCTCGGAAAACTGCTCCCCCACCGGACCCGTCCACGCTGGCTGTTCCTCGCCTAGAGCGCTCTTCCCGCGGCTCCAAGATGCTCCACCGTCACAGCCCATTCCACAGGGTAGTGAACGTGCCGAGCCCCCCCGCAGGAAGTTGACGCTCCCGTCACAGGTCGCCGTCAAGTCCGGTAATTGGACCACGAAATCTGAGGCGGGCCGCTTGGAGAGGAGGAGAACCGCTCCCCCTTGCAAATGAATGTAGTGATCCAAAAAGAGCGGCTTTTCCTCCCTCCGGGTGTGGAAGCCCAATTTCTGCCAGCATGGGACGTACTGCCTTCCAGCTCTCAGCTTTGGTGCACTTTGCCACAGGTTTTTGAAGGCCCCAGAGGACGGGCTCCTTTCTCTTGCACCTCCAGCCTCTTTGCGTGATCCTGGGAGGAAGGTAAGAGTCAATCTCTTATTTTCAGCTCTTCCTCGGGACGCTCCGCTTCTCAAGGTGAGCGCTCCCCATCCCGAAGCTGCCCCTGCATGGGTAAGTCAGTGATCGTTCCGGTGATGCTGCTCGTTCAGACTCTGTCAGCCTGGTTAGCGCTGCTTAGCTCGTCATAGTAATTCATGCGGATGGTCAGACTCGGCTATGCGATTCAATTCGCTGTCGGCCACTAGAATTCACGTGTGTGTATTTAAGTGGTCATCGCTATGCCACCCCTGTCTCGCGCGAGAAGATTGTTATACAGTCGAGCTGGTCCCTCCAGCTGAGATAGAGAGCGGGTTTATGCCCCCACTTCATCGTACCCAGAGAGCAGTGGGTTATAACTAATCCTATCTAAGCGTTTTGATCTGTCATCTGTTCAGGATGCCGGTCGAGATGCTCATGCAGAAATGCATTTCCCAGTGCGTCCGTCCATGGGATTGCTTGCAGCTATAGACCTGAAGAACGCTCACTCCATTTCTCACTCTCTCCTTCCTTTTTTCCGGTGTGTGACAGGGGCCGAGCATGGCAGTACAGGGTCCATCCCTTCGGGCTCTCCTTGTTTCCATGTGTGGAGGATGCCCTGTGCCTCTTCGGCGTACGAGCATCAGCATTTTTTGATTATTCATTGACTGGCTTATTTTTTCAGTCTTTTGAACTAATCGATTATGCACAGGGACCTGGTGCTCCGGCACCTCTGCCTGTTGGGGTTCTGGGTAAACCGAGAAGGAGCAAGCTCTCCCCTGGGCAAGCTCTCTCTCCATCACGGTGTGCTTACTAAGAGTGCACCGGGCTAGTGCTGCCCTGTCCGATCAATTCAGCAGTTACAGTGGTCTCACTGAAGTTTTTCAGAGGCTCCTGGGGCATATGACATTTGTAGCTGCGATCACGCCGCTCAAATTGTTCATATGAGACCACTTCAGCACTGGCTTCACGATCGGGTCCCCAGATGGGCATGGTGCGCGGAGTCACATTGGGTGTCCATCACCAGGCTGTGTCACCGTACCTTCAGTCCTTGGATGGACCTTGCCCTCTACAGTCCTGGGTCTCGCTAGTTGCGCCTCCATGGCCCAACCGGACAAAAGTTTCCGAACTCACACTCCTCGTGATGGCCCTCCCTGTCCCTGTCAGAGGAAGCACTTCCTTTCTCTGGGACGGGCACCTGCGCAGGGTTCTGGAACCTCCATGGATGGTTTCTAGACAGCGCAGAGGACTTAGGTGACCTACCAGTTTGGTGGTTAACACCGTCACTCAGGCTAGAGCACCCTGTATAGGCATGCCTACGTCCTGTAGTGAAGTGTATTTGTTGTATGGAGCTTCTCTCTGAGAAGAACCCCGGACATGCCAGATTAGTGTTTTGTTTTCTTCCTTCAGCATAGCTGGAGTGTAGGCTGTCACCCTCCACACTAAAGGTTTGGCGTGCTGCCACCTCCGCTCTCTATGGAGCGGTGGACGGTAATGCGCTGGGAAAACTTCAGCCGGTTCCTCAGATGCGCATGGCGTGAGATGATTAATTCCTTCCCCGCCCCCCTTTTGCCCTCTTGGGATTTCTCTAGCCCCAGGGGTTATGGTGAGGTCCATTGAGCCACTCGATTCAGTATCCATAAGTTTTCTGTCCATGAAGGCAGCTCTGCTGGTCGCATTGGTATCAATCAGGAGGGTCAGTGTTCCGGTGGCATTTTCGGTCAGCGAATTGTGCCAGGAATTCAGACCGGCCTACTCTCACGTTTAACTGAGACCCCACTTCAGCTAAGTGCCAAGGATCCTACCACCCTTTAATTAACAGGTAGTGAACCTGCAAGCGCTGCCTGCAGAGGAGGCAGACCCGGCCCTTTCATTGCTATGTCCACGCACTGCGCTTAATGTGACACGTAGAGCATACCTCTCTAAGCAGCTCTTTTCTGTTATGATCGGCAGAAGGGAAGTTCCGTGTCAAAGCAGAGGTTGGTCCACTTGATAGTTTATGCCATCACACTCGCTTCGCTGTGCCAGGGCGAGCCGTGTCCCCCAGGGAGAGAGCACACTTTAAAGAGCGGTGCCTCCTTTTTGGCGTGAGTATGCGGCGCCTCTTAACAGATTATGTAGAGCTGCGGGCTGGGCAACACCTAACACATTTGCAAGATTGTATAATCTTAGAGTGGAGCCATTTCCTCCTGATTACTATCAGTACTATAAATCAGGAGGAAACTAAGCTCGGTGTCAGAAACGCTTTCTGCGCCATACTCCCTAACATATGTGCGCTTTTTCTGTTCTTCTAGTAAGTCCCCTGTTTTGGCGAACCCTAAAGAAATTCTCAGAGGCCCCCAGCACCGGATTCAGCGGAGGAGCCGGGTGCCTGGCCCAGTATAATGTCTGGTATGCCCACTTGGTCTACCCACATGCTGGGGTTCGGTGCCAGCTATGCGTGGCCCCCATTGGCGATCCCATATGCTTATTCTGCCACAGAGTGTTCCCCCTTTTCAGGCGGAGCCATGTCTTCTCTACCCGCTAACCAGCTTATCATATGTAGCACTCCCCCTCCATAGGGCTAATCCATATGTTCTTACTGCCATCAAGTCTCCCCTCTTGGGTAGCAGGTGGCATCCACAGCGTCCTCCCCCTCCAGGGATTGGCATGCTTTCCCAACGTACTGTCATAATTCTAAAATCCCTAAACTGTATTAGCTAGGTAAAAGCACATTTATGACCCCTGATCGCTTGTGAAACTCAAGACAGCGCGGGTTTCGAACTAGCATCCATCTGGTGAATCACCGCTCTTGACCAAACAAAATAGACAAACTCATTCTGCTCTCTCAGATAAACAGGGATTTTTTGCATTCTGCTGCTCTGTGTTTCACGGAAACCTGGCTGAACGACGCCATACCGGACAACGCGCTTCATCTACCGGGCTATCAGATGTTCAGAGCAGATCGCGACGGAGAATCAACGCGGAAATCGCGGGGTGGTGGGACATGCTTTTACATCAATAAAAGGTGGTGTACAGATGTAACAGTTTTAAAGAAGATGTGCTGTCCCAACCTAGAAGCACTGTTTATTAACTGTAAGCCTTTCTTCTCGCCGCGTGAGTTCTGCTCGTTCATTCTCGTCAGTGTTTACATTCCTCCGCACGCGCACGCGTGCCTGGCGATACAGAAACTAGCCGATCAGATCATGGTAATAGAGCAACAGCACCTGGACTCTGTTTTAATAATTCTCGGGGATTTTAACAAAGCAAA
>CAIGQV010000785.1:117579-132783 GCA_903798115.1 Danio jaintianensis | reverse complement strand
ATATATATGGTTTATGTGCAATATGTGTATTGTTTACTTTTTTAACTGTACAAATTTTAATAAAAGTCTACTACTTATATTCTAAACTACTCATACACTAAAAAAATGATACTGTGTTACTTATACTACTCGTATTTGCGTTATTATAGTATCTCCTGTAATATCACTAATCTCTAACTAGACATCAGAGTAGGAAACTTTCGAGTTGTTCATGTTTAATTTATATATTCAACACTCTTCTCACTATATGCATTTGTTGACCCTCAGGTTTTGTCAGTGCCTCACAGAAGACTTGTGTGCTGTAGTCGGCTGTTTGAAGTGATTGACATCAACAAAGCCCAGAAGCAAGCAGCTCACCAAAGAGAGGTCTTCCTTTTCAATGACCTACTTGTGGTAGGCACATTTCATTTTGTAGATTTATAGGTTTTGTTATTTTCTGTCCTGAATACCTCAATACTGATGGTTGTTAATGAGGAAAAACATATTACATAGTATCAAAATACAAACAAAGAAATATTTGATTAAGTACAGAATGCTTCATAATAGGATGCTGAATTATAAGAAGAGAATGGACAACCAAGGTGTTGAGTTGTATTTTTTTTTTCTAATAATTCAATGCAGATTATTCTGCTTTTATATGGTTATCATACTCAGATATATTGTTCAGATGTTGTATTTCAAGATAGGAGTTTCTGTTTCTGTTTGTGGGACAAGTTTCTTACACATCTTAAAGCCTTTTTGTTTTGTTGTAGACTGTTAAATAACTGAAATCATTTGACAGGGTTATGGAACTGTAATATTGGCAAGACCTACTTTAGCTGTACAGTTATCTGAGAACTTCGCACTTAGAATGCATTAGCTAATCAGAGCATTAACAGCCCCATAGTATAAGTTAGTGTTAAGATTTTTTTTTATAAAATAGTGAAATTATGTATCCCACTGCAGCTTAATCTTCCATCTTTAGAAGCCCTGTCTCAAACTACTCAAACAATTTGGTAAAAACCACAAACTACTTGTATTTTATCAATATTAAATGTCTACTATAATTAATAGAGGGCATTAGAGGGACTAAAAAGCTATCACAACATGTACTAAACACTTCTAATAGTTAGAAGGACACCATGTTAATCTGCCTATTAAAAAGGGAAGGATAAAACCACAAAACACATTTTTCCCCATTACAGTTATAGATTATTCATTCATTCATTTTCTTTTCAGCTTAGTCCCTTTATTAATCTGGGGTCGCCACAGCGGAATGAACCGCCAGCTTATCCAGCATATGTTTTATGCAGCGGATGCCCTTCCAGCTGCAACCCATCACTGGGAAACACCCATACACTCCCATTCACACACATACACTACGGACAATTTAGCTTACCCAATTCACCTATAGTGCATGTCTTTGGACTTGTGGGGGAAACCGGAGCACCTAGAGCAAGCCCATTCTAACACGGGGAGAACATGCAAGCTCCACACAGAAATGCCAACTGACCCAGCCGGCTCGAACCAGCGACCTTCTTGCTGTGAGGCGATCGTGCTACCCACTGTGCCTTCGTGACGCCCACGGTTGTAGATTAAACTAGACAAAATCTTTTTTTTTTTTTTTTAATACAGACATTTTCACTCTCTTTAACATTCTTTAACATCAATTATGTTGAGATATGAGCTGGCTTCTTCAAGAGGGTCTACTGTTTCTTGTACATTTGTGTCAGAATGAAATATAGGTCCAATGTTGCGATACTGTGGGTAAACCAGTAGGGAGTCTGATAAATAAACTCTCTACTCTTCACTAATCAGTGTGGCATTTTGTTTTTCACATATAAATTGAGAATGTCACTTGAGAATTCATTTGCTAGATTTGATATAAAATTGAGGTTGAAAACTAATAAAGTCTGTTTCTTCCAGAGAAAAGAAAAAGGTAAAAAATAAAAAATAAATCACATTTAATTCCATTGTATTCTGAGTACTGGATTTCTGAGACTCTCTTTCATAAATTTTTGATCATGCATTTTTTTTTTACATTAGTATATAAGTTTCTTAGACTAATGGTGCGTTCACACCAGGCACGGATTAAGTGTTAAACGTGCATGATTTACATGTTAAGTCTATGCAAATACATGATAGACACCCTGCGGCGCAGTTTCCAGAAATGAGGTTGCATGAATTGACCATTTGTCCCACTATATGTGGCCTGAAAGTAACACTGCATTTCAGAAAAAGAACATCATACCAACAATAAAATGTGGTGGTGGTAGTGTGATGGTCTTGGGCTGTTTTGCTGCTTCAGGAACTGGAAGACTTGCTGTGATAAATGGAACAATGAATTCTGCTTTGTACCAAAATATCTTGAAGGAGAATGTCCAGCCATCCGTTAGTGATCTCAACCTGAAGCAAACTTGGATTCTGCAGTAGGACAATGATCCAAAGCACACCAGCAAGTCCACTTCTGAATGGCTTAAGAAAAATAAAATTAAGACTTTGGAGTGACCTAGTCAATGTTCTGACCTGTGTTGGAAAAAAAAAAAAGAGAACCCAGTCCAGCAGACTCGTTTCAAGCAGAATTTCTTTATTTAGACGTGTTGGTTGTTCTGCAGTCAAGCAGCGTCTTCAAGAAGTTTTTACAGTCTGCCAGTCCAAAATGAGTCTGATTTGAGAGACAGCTGTTCTGTCTATATAATTTTTTTAGGAGGAGGGCAGTGGCTAGGTGGAGATGGCTAAACAAAGCATGCAAATAATGTAGGTAGGAAGGTGAAAAAACCTGCCAAGCCACTGACCACACAAGTTTATCAACAAAAGAGTTTCTTTGGCCTGAATGTATACACAAAGACAAAGACACAGTCATTGAGACCCAGCCCATAGCAACTTATATACAGTTGAAGTGAGAATTATTAAACCCCCTGAATTATGAGCCCCCTGTTTATTTTTTTCCCCAATTTCTGTTTAATGGAGAGAAGATTTTTTCAACATATTTCTAAACATAAAAGTTTTAATAACTCATTTCTAATAATTGATTTATTTTATCTTTGCCACGATGACAGTAAATTATATTTCACTGGATATTTTTCAAGACACTTCTATACAGCTTAAAGTGACATTTAAAGGACATATATATATATATATATATACATAAGTAATACAACAATCCTGCAAATATGAGAGAGCCAAAATGCCTTCACAGTGCTGTAACAGACTCACTGCAAGTTATTGAAATGCTAAATTGCATTGGTGGCTGCTAAGGGTAGCCCAACCAGTTATCATCTTTCGGACTGATTGATTTTTAACCGGATTACAATTCACAGTGTAAGTGCACCTAATAAACTCAATTAGCACATCTATGTTTTTTCACAGATTTTGAAATTGTGTCCAAAGAAGAAGAGTTCAGCTGCGTACACCTTCTGCAAGGCCATGGGACTGCTGGGTATGCAGTTCCACCTGTTTGAGAATGAATGTAAGTTCCAACAGTTTTTGTTTATATAATTATTTTTGGATTTTTCTAAACCCAAAAATGGATAGAATATTTTTAATGGATAGAGCGGTGGAGAATATTGACAGGAAATTGCAGAAAGCAGAGATAGGGAAATGATCAGCAGATGAGCTTGAGCCAGAAATCGAGCTCAGGTCACTGTGAGCACCTCTAGGCTGTTTGCACCAACAAGATCCTTATAATAAGTTGTGGTGGCGACAAGGGTTGGATCAAAATTGCAGCTTTATTCAGAGAGTGGTCGAACAGGTAAGGTTCAGTCAGGGAGAGACAGTAACATGCAGATATTCCAAAGCATAAACCATGAGACAGGCAAAAGGTCGAGGCATGCACCAAAACATACATTAGAAATGCAACAAAACAAAGGGTCAAAACCACAGATAGACAATCCAGGAATATGCTTTGTAATGCTCACTACAGACATTGATGTGTCTGTGGTTTGTATATAGTCCAAGCAATTAGTCCTGAACAGCTTCAGCTGTGTGAGTGTAATCATGGGGTGATCTGGGACTGCTGTGTAAGTGGTGCATGATGGGATATGTCGGTGAAATCTGCCAGTTCAGTGGCAGATTTGTAGTTCAGGTGAATGACAGCCGGTGTTCTCCAGCGATCTGCAAAAGCTATAAGCTTATTAGAAAAACTTGCCTCATCCTACATTTACTTGTTCCCTATCCAGTCTAATTAAACACTGGGTGCTTTTTAATCTAAAAGGACGATCTTCCGCACAGAGTTTAAATTAAATCAGGAGTAGGCCTTAATCTAGAGTACTTAATAATGGCTTTAAAAGTGGCTTTCTGAAACACAGATTATAACACCTAGACTATGGAGTCCTGGACCAAAATAAACTTGATGACTAGATGAATAGGGGTTGCCTATAAAACATGGAATGAACTATGAAACATTTTTAAATATGCAATGGAAAATTCCAAACAAATCCAGCAATAAACACATATTCCAATTTTGGTTCTTGCAACACATTTCAAAAAAAGTTGGAACAGTAAAACATTTACCATCTTGTAATGTGCCATTCATTTTTACAACACTTAAAAGAAGTTTAGGGACTGAAGACAATGAATGATGAATTGTTTCAGTGTAATTTTGTCCTAGTCTTCCTGCAAACAAGTCTTGAGGTGGGCACCAGTACTGGGTCTTCAAAATGCACCATACATTCTCTATTGGAGACGGGTCAGGACTGCAGTCGAATTCCTGTATCCTCTTCCTCTGCAGCCAGGGCTTTGTAATGTCTGCAGAATGTGGTTTTGCAGTCTTGTTGAAATATGTATGGGTGTCTCTGGAAAAAAAGGCAGCATATTGTGCTCCAAAATCTCTATGTATTTTTCATCATTAATGGTGCCATCACAGAAGTGCAAGTTACTGTTGTCAAGGGGACTAAACCTTGAAGACCCTGGCTTTTGGACTTGTTGCTGGAAACAGTCTGGATGATCCATTTCTTCTTTTATCTTGAGCGCACGGCATCCATTTCCAGATGTTTACGTTTACAGTGTAGGTATCCTGGCCACTATGAAGTAAAGAAAACATCTTACAAGATCCAGACAATTGTGTGCCTTTCAAACAGCCACTACACTCATTTACTCCAAGCAATTAGAAGAGCACATGATAAATGAAGATGACAGCCACCATCTTCTTGCCCAGTTGAGGTGGCCATGAGCATTCCCCTCTTCCTCTCACTCTTTGACTTTCACACACAAACACTGATGACAGCTGGGCTCTAATTAACCGAGATGAGAATGTTATGGCTCATGCTCATATTTTGCCCCAATTGAATTTGTATGATTGACTGAACAGACTTTACACAATAAGAGAGACACAAATTAATAAAAAAAGGAACATGTTCTAGCAACGAAAACACAGACAACAACAAGATACAGAATAATTGCTGAATGTCAATCTAAACTGTAGTGATGCAATAATAAGGTAGCCATTCGTGAGACTCAGCTGGTGACTCTGGCCATTCGTGGAACTCAAGTGAAGGATCTGGCGCCTGCCATTTGGGGTAATCGGGAGGATCTGGTTCCCACCATTCAGGACATTCAATAGGATCTGGCGCCCGCCATTTGGGAAATTCAGGAGGAACTGGTGCCCACTCCAGGGACTCAGCAAGGGAATTTGGTAGCTTTAAATGATCTGGAATCTCTGGCAGCGATGGAGGATCTGTCAGTTCTGGTAGTGATGGAGGATCTGGCAGCTCAGGTGGTGGTGGCCATTCCTGCAGCTCAGGAGATGACAAGTCATGAAACTCAAGGCCACCGACGAGGAAGAGAATTGGGACAGGAAACCCTCTTGTGAGCTGATGGCAGACAGGCAGTACCCATCTTGTTAGCTGGTAAATTAGTGGCAGACATTTTGTGAGCCGACCGACTGGTGGTGGCCATCTTGTGCACTGGCAGAGTAGCAGTGGACATTTTGTGCGCTGGTGGATTGGTGGTGGCCATTCTGTGGATTGGAGAACTGACTTGGGTCATATGGTGAGTGCGAGCCATGAACTCGGCGGGTTTTAGGACCATAGAATCAGTGTTAGCATGCGAAGTAGTGAACACGGCAGACACTAGGGTGTTGATGGGGGTCTCCTCTGTAGGAATGCTGGCGAGAGTGAAGTCTGACCAATTTGACGCGGCCAAGCAGAGGGACTACCATCATGGAGCTGTGGAGAAGAATGCAGGTGAGCCCAGAGTTTATATAGTCAGAGTAATCAGTAAAAATCATCTTCAACTGTGTGTGTGTGTGTGTGTGTGTGTGTGTGTGTAGCAGTCCAGATTGTTCACAGCTGTAGTGGGTGTTGATTAGCTCAAAGCATCATGGTAGTTGTAGTTTATGTGAATAAAAGGTAGTACATACTGCTGGAATGCCCTGTAATGACCTCAGTGGGCACTCCAGTTGATTATCATAACAGATCAAAAGAAATTCTGCCATTCTGTCTTATTCCACTCATATATCAAATCATATGAGTTGTAACGAAAGTAGGTTAAATTATGAATATTAATAATTAATAATAACAAGTTATTTAATTATAAATATTTAGATTTAACTTACAGCTAAATGTAGCAAAATAAATACAGTACAACAATGACTTTCTCCACTCAACTGAGTGGACTCTTTAATTGTATATTTATTTGAAAAGGGAATAATACTTAAGGAAATACAAAAAAAGTAAAAAAAATAAATAAATAAATAAAATAAAATAATAATAATAATAATAATAATAATTGTAAAAAAAAAAAATACTGAGATTTTACTGGCAGAAAATTACCAGGACATTTTCAGTTTTTTAAAAGTAAAATTTTCGTTAAAAAAAAAAAAAAAAAAACTACTGAAAATGTACTGGTAATTTTCTACCAGTACATTATCCATTTTTTTTATGAAATATTAAATAAAATAATAATAAAATAAAGGAAAAATCCAGTAAATTTACAGTATATCCTCAGTACAATTTACTTTGTTAATGATTAATGACAGAAACTTCAGTAAATTTTAAATAGAAGCATAAATGTGTAAAAACACTTTACCTACAAAATTTTGGTAAAGTTCATTAAAATATTTTTACAAGGTCAGTGTAGCTTTCCAAACATGGTACAGCAAATGAAGCACAATGTACACAAAACAAATATATATAAATAAATAAATTGTAGCAGGGCGGAGTGAAGATGCCAAGTTGTGAGTGAACAGACCCCAGAGGGATTTTTATTAACAAAGTGATCAAGGTGCAGGTAAGTGTTCAGGTGTCTTCATGCTGTGCTGTTTTTCCTTCGTGCAGGGGTGCTCCAGTGCAGTGCTGACTGCCTTCCAGCTTTCTCAGGCTACTTTGTCGTTTCTGTTGAGCGAGAGAGAGTAAAGTCATGAGTCTCTAGCAGGGAGATCTCGGTAGGGAGATTAATTGCGGCTGCTGGCGGTCGGCGTGATTGCTCCAGGTGTTGTGAATGAGTGCTTCCCAGGACGTTGCCGTGGGCTCTTTCTGGGCAGTGTTGGACTTTGTAGTGGAATTCCTGGAGCGCGAGGAATCACTTGGAGCACTGGAGTGGTCATCAGTGCTTTTTTTTATCACCTGGAATGCTTGCTCTGCGGCTGGTGACCATTGAATCTTTTCCGGCTGATTACGGAAGTTACAGAGCCGACCTGCTTTGGTACTATTACTGTCGGGCTAGACCACGAGCTACGGGAAGGCTCGATGACTCCTAACTTTCTCATCCTGGTGCCTTCCTCCTCAATTGCCTGCCGGCAGGTCTCTGGTACCCGATAAGACCACTGCCAGATGACCTCCCTAGGAGGAGTCCGTATTTCCCCAGAAGGAGTCTGGATTTCGTGGTGTAACACTGTGGTCCGCTCTGGCCGATTGCTGAACACATCCTGGATTTGACTGACCAGGGCTTTCAGCTCCACCTTCTGGTTTGCAGATAGCTGTTCTCCTGTAGCTACCGCTGGTGGGTCTACATGGGTGAATGCTGCCAGCTCCCCTCGGGGTGCTATCCACTTTTTCAACAAGTGGACATGATACACTTTCTTCTCCTGTTTTCGCACCGGTTGACGAGCCAAGTAGTTGACCAGCCCGATTTTTTCCACCACCGTGCCCGGCCCCTGCCATGATCCCAGGAACTTTGCTGTGGTGGTGGGAACAAGGATGAGCACTTTGTCACCTGGCTGGAGCTCTTGTGGTTGTGCAGGCCAATCATACAGCCGTTGTTGGGCGCGCTGGGACGCCGCCAGGTGTTCCTTGACCTGGGGTGTAACTCGGTCTATGTGGTCTATACTGCGGTGGTGAGCGGGTTCCTGTTCCCATGTCTCCCGGGCCACATCCAGCAGTCCGCGTGGCTGACGGCCAAACAATAACTCAAAAGGAGTGAACCCTGTGCAGGCCTGGGGTACCTCTCTGATTCCAAAGAGCACGTACGGTAACATCAGGTCCCAGTCGTGCTCATCCTCTGCGATGACTCAACGCAGCATCTGTTTGAGGATTTGGTTGAAGTATTCAACCAATCCGTCCGTGGGTGGTAAACAGATGTGAGGAGCTGTTTTACCTTGAGCAGTCAGTCATGAGCCGGGACATAAATGGTGTGCCTTGGTCAGTCAATATCTCAGAGGGGATTCCCACTCTGCTGAAGAACGGGACCAGCTCCTTCACGATGGTTTTTGCGTTGGCTTGACAGAGGGGAATCGGGGTACCTGGTGGCATAGTCTACGATGACCAGGATGTGTTTATGGCCTTGGGCAGACTTTGGCAGCGGCCCTACCAGATCCATCCCAATGCGCTCGAAGGGCACCTCAATAATGGGAAGTGGTACGAGCAGGCTGGGGGGAGGTTCCCGGGGTGACATCCGCTAGCAGGTGGCACACTCCTGGCAAAATCTTTTTACCTCGGCCTCCAGGCCTGGCCAGTGGAAATGATCACAGATGCGCTGAATGGTGTTTTTTGCCCCCAGGTGTCCTGCCATCGGATGGGAGTGTGCCAACTCTATTATGGTCTCGGTCTTTGTTTTCGGGATGACCAGAATAAGTTTTTCCTCCTCCCGCCACAATAGTGCAGACCTTTTCTGACCACAAAGTATAGAGGGTGAAGACCCAGTGAGCGCACTTCCTCATCCACCATACCTGTGACCAACAATGTTTCAGCCGCTCATCCTCGCGTTGCTCTTTTCCAAAGGCTCTGCCTGTTATTTTCTGGAACAGATTAGCAAATGGGTTAGGGTCAGAACCCAGGATAATCCCTCCCCAGCAACACTGGTACAGGTGGGGGGGCTGCCGGTCTGCTAATCGGACTCTGAGTGCCCTCCGGCGAGCATCGGTCCATGGGGACCCTCCGGGGTGTTGCAGCCACTCGCTCTCCAGCATCCACTAATTTGGCTAAGCTGGTCAGATTTTGCATACTCACAGGGCGTCGGAGTCTTCGTGGTAGTGCACGAAGCAGGTGGTCGATCCCCACTCACTCAATGACCTGGGCGGCGGTGGTGTTTCCCATAAGACAGCTGGGTGGCTTTAACAAAGGCGGAGAGCTGCTCATTATATGTCCACTGACAGAATTGCTGGGCTGCACTGATAGAAGACAAACCCACTCTCGCCAGTATCTCTCTCATAATCATCGTTTTGCGGCGCCTTCAGTAAATAGTACACCCACTGAGCTTCACCGGTGAGGAATGGAGCCAGCAGCCAGGCCCATTCCGCTTTGTCCCATAGCTCTCTGGTTGCAATTACCTCGAATGTGTGCAGGTATGATTCAATATCATCCAGGTCGCTGAGCTTCGTGAGATGGTGGTGTGCTGTGCTCCGGGGATCAGGAAGTGGCACTCAAGGACTTTGTAGAGATTCGACCACCTGCTCTGTCCTTTCCAGTTGAGTGGTGATTTTTTTTTCTGCAAGCTGTTGTTGCCTCGACATTTCCTCCATGTGCTGCTGGATAATCTCTTCCATGTTGACGGAGACCTGGGGAGAGCGAGCGTGATGACAAACAACAAGTGTTAGCGGTTGATGGAATCCTTAACTTCATTCCTTTTCTCAAGCCAGCATTCTCCACCTGCAGAGCGGAGTGAAGATGCCAACACAAGTTGTGAGTGAACAGACCCCGGAGGGAATTTTATTAACAAAGTGCAAAGTGATCAACGTGCCAAGGTGCAAGTAAGTGTTCAGGTGTTTTTGTGTTGTGCTGTTTTTCCTTCGTGCAGGGGTGCTCTAGTGCAGTGCCGACCGCCTTCCAGCTTTCTTGGGCTAGTCTGTCGTTTCTGTTGAGCAAGAGAGAGAAAAGTCATGAGTCTTGACAAGTGGAGAAGTGTCTCACCCTCTGTTGTTGTTGTTATCTCCATTATATAGGGTGGTAGGGAGATTGGTTGCGGCTGCTGGTGGTCAGTGTGATTGGTCCAGGTGTTGTGAATGAGTGCTTCCCAGGACGACGCTGATGATCCATTGGGCGACCCATCACTAACTATCACATCACTACATCACTAAATATCACAGAAGGAAACTTAGTATTACATTAATTTATATTTGTATAATCATTTCCCTTTATTTTCTGCATTTACTTTATATATTACTCTATACAAATAAACAGACACACAGATGGACATACACATGTATAAAATCTCCCAAACAGGCCCGCAGCTTTTGTAAAAAAACAAAACAAACGCATGCAACAAAAAAAAGCTAGACTCAAAGAACAAGACTATTGCCATTTTGTTTGTATTAAAGCAAAGAGTATAAAGCAAAAATTCCTTTAGTCTTGGTGGAATGTGGTGATGTTAAGAAGAGCAAAAAGCAGGACTCCATGTGCATATTCATTACTTTGTATGTACCAATTTCAGCATTCAAATGTTCAGTGTCTTCAGAAAAAGCTCACATTTTCCATGGATTTAAGTCATTTAGAACTTCAGCAGCCTTGGAGGCATGTTATATTTATTCCTTCATCTCAGCCTATGACCATCATCCAGGATTTATTTTCAAGAAAACTCTGAAAGTAAATAATACTTTTAGCTTCAGAAGTAATGCACTGAATACAACTGACAAAGTAACACCTTTTCATATTTTAATTTATGAATAGAAAAGTATTTTTCTTAATTAGATAAAAGCATCAAAAATATTTTGATATTACATTCCATGTAATTAGTTAACATTTAGTTTAGTTCTAAGTTTGCAGTGTAAATAATTTATTTTGATTTGTAGCGGTCCTACAGTACCTTAGTATAACTGCAATAAACAAATGTAAGAAATTTGAAAATGATCCATTTAATAAAAATAAAAAATAAATAAAAAGCCTACACGTAGATGCGTGCAACCAAAGAGCACACACTGAACAATGTAACATCTGAAAGGATGGTAAAGTTTGGACTGAGGTGAGAAACACTTTTCATTAGCAACAGAATAATGACATCAATATCTCATACTGAATCGACAGAACATTTTACTCAGGGACTCTACACTAAAGCTGCATCTGACAACACTTTGAAGTGTACAAATTTTCTTTAACCCTATTGTTCAAAATGTACTACCCTGCTGTTATGTTGGTGACTGTTTTTGCCCCATTGACTTCCATCATGCATTCTTGATTGTTGCTGGTTTTTCCTGTTGGTAAGAGATACAATTTGTAATTTTTATATTTGATGATCAGTTAGGGCCATTAACCCTTTAGATAGGCATGTGTAAAAAAAGTTTCTGGCTTTTATATGGAGTAAAACAGCAAACTACAGTGGACGTGCATAAATACACTTAAATTATTATAAATGAAAGTCAATGGGGAAAAAAACAGCCACCAACATAATGGCAGGGTAGTAAATTTGCCCGGAGTTTATTGTTGAGTTTTTGAAAATTTTAAAGGCATTTTCACAATGTGTCAAAATAAGATTTGTCAGCAAAAATCTTTCCATTTGCTGAAACAAAGAAAGTTGTGGCCAAATTAAGCCTCAGTCACCGCAGAGTGGATGAAAACACCACCATCAACATGAAGGGTTATGTTATTTTATTGAAGTGAAGTGAGTGGTGATAAAAACACACTAACAATGTAATGTATTATAAAATATAAGAGTCTAAACCAACCTTATTTTGAAAGTAAAGATGTTCAGGGAACTTTAAAATTTGGCAATACCAGAGATGAGCTGTACTGGATTTTTTTCTCTTTCACAATCTTTATGGGCGCACACAAGTCAAATATTCAGACAATGAAACACTCTTGCAAGTCAACATTATGATGGGAATAATGTTACTTTAATTTTTTTTTTTTTAACCAGCCACCCCATGCACGATTACTTTGACCCTGAATCTGTCATTAGTTAAATTTGCTGTTAATGATGATATAACCAAGGAGATATGACATATACACTCACATTATCTTCACAAATATCAACTAAACCAGAATCAAAATCATTGCACAAGGACATGCAGCAGCAACCGCATGGAGTCAAACAAGTAACAAAAAGTAACACAGTAACTAACCTACTAAAAACAAAACTATGTTGCAAATGTGTGTGATGTTTGCAAAAACATCCCCATCAGCACACAAGGGTTAATGTCAGTTAAAATAAATAAATCTAAAAGTGAGAAACATTCTGAACTTTTTTTCAGTTGTAACACTTTACAATGTAGATTGTGTCAAAGCAGCTTAACATATATGAAGTTCTAGTAAATTGAAACTACTTCAGTTTAGTTGTCACAGTTGAAGTTCAGTGCAGCGCCACTAGTTCCAAACTAAGCAATCCAGTGGCGAGGAACAAACTTCACCAATTCATGAATAATTGCAATAATTTTCATTAAAAAAAACGTAATATACACTGCGTATGGCCTGGGGTAAATCAGCAGCAAAGGTTTTATTTTTGATGAATTATATGCACAAATACATTTATAGTTATTATAGTAATTACAAAAAGGAAAAGTTCAGTTTGAGTGCAAGCTAAGTCTTTACAACAGCAAAGAGTCAGAGCAGAAACCGAATTGGAAAAAATCAATTGTGTTCAGAAGCTACTCAGACCAGTCAGCAATATAAAGGGGTTCATAGATCATGTTACAAAGAATCTTGAAATCAGATACTATTACAATGTCATTAATCTGTGATTTAAAATAATATTAAAAAAAACACACTAACGTGTTTGTAATGTATAAAGTAATGTATTATAAAAACAATAAAGAGTTATTGTTTACTGCCAAACTTTATTTTGGCAGTAAATATGTTCAGGGCTCTCTTTTAAGAATTTGGCAACATCAGAGATGAGCTGTACTGTATTTAGTTTTCTTCCACGACCTTAATGGACACACAAACACACACATACAAAGTATGTTATTAACATCAGTTTAGTGCTTGTTTGAGTGTTTCTTTCCTCTGTTGAACACAAAATATTAACGTTATATTTTGTAGAATGTTGGAAACCAGCAGTCATTCACTTCAATGCATAATGTCATTATCTGTGGGTTTTAAAACAATAATATAAAAACACATTAACACATGTATAGGTTAGATAAAAAGACACTAACGTTAAAGAGTTTAAACCAACCTCTTTTGGCAGTAAAGATGTTCAGGGCTCTCCTTTAAGAATCTGGCAATACCAGAGATGAGTTGTACTGGATTTTTTCATCCACAATCTTTAAGGGTAGACAAACAAAAAGTTGGCAAATATTTAGACAAAGGAACGCACGTCATAGACGTTGCAAGTCAAAATTACGATGGGATTAACATTACTTTAAATCAGCCGCCCCACGGGCAATTACTTTAACAGCAAATTTAACTAATGACCAATTCAGGGTCAGTCAAGATAACTGATATTGATCAGTTTCCGAAAACATTTAAATTAATGAGTGCTTGTGAATGCCAGTGCACATAATATTTAAAATAATCTGCAACAGCTGCATATGCTAACTTTACTATGGGCTTGGAACAATACAAAGATATATACATATATCACCATCATAAATTAATAACACGTAACGGCACAGTGACATATACACTCACATTCTCTTTACAAATATCAACTAAACCTGAATCAAAATCATCGTGTGTGGAGTCAAAAAAATTAGTAAGACTAACTAACGTGCTAAAACAAAACAACATTACAAAAACATGTTGTAGGTCTATAAAATATAAAAAATAACCAAACAAAAACTTACTATTTTCACCACAGAAGCTCAAGGTGTATCCTTCTCTGTCGACTGACTACAGTGAGATGGTGTGTACAAAAAAATGGCATTTGCCTCTCGCGTTGTTCGTGCTGAGATGTGCGTAACCGAAAATACGAGTAAAATAGCTGTAAAATGAAAAATTTTCCCGTATTTTTACAGATTTTTTTACAGTGTAGTTTTAAAAGGTTTAAGTAATTTCAATAAAGCCGGTAGCAAAAAGAAGATCCTTTACCATTAAATGACCATTTTTTGTGAGGCAAAACAAAGACAATCCACATGGTATAAAACGATTGAATTACTAACAAATGACGAACAAAAACATAATATGTAGCGAATTAAGCTCATAAAATATTAATAATAACAAGTTATTATTTAATTATGAATATTTGGGTTGACTTTATTGTTAATGGTAGCCGATCTAAAATTACATTAAATTGAACTGCTCGTCTGTTGGAGCCTACAATTTATTTGTCTATTAGTTCAAAGAAAAAGTAATTTCCTGGCCCTGAAAAATAATTAATCTTACTACATTAACGGATTAGTACAACCTGTTGCTTTATCTTTGAGTTTGAGTAACTTGTTCTGTGTGTAAAAACAAGTGATCCACGTGGGCTCAAACATTAAATAATGGTAACAAAAAGGTATAGACAACACATTTATTTACAACATGCATGTACGAGAGAAAGAGAGAAATATTTATTTCATCTAGAAAACATGAAATAATTAAACATTGTAGAAATTCGGGGGGCACAATAATCTGGCACAAACTCGAAATCGATAAATACATCAAATTAATTAAAAAAAGAAGAATCTCATATCTGGCTCAAAATAGACAATCAGCTGCAATTTTTCAAAACCACCAAGATTTCAATAATTAGTTAAAATAACGAACTCTTTTTGAACAAGAATATAAATTTTTAGACAGTTGCAAGTTATGCATACTTTTGTGTTGTTTTTGTTTTAGGATCCAAATTAGACACTGTACAAACAAAATTATTTGAACAAATCAAATAAAGATGACTCTGATTTTTAAAATGTCTGAACATAGCTTCCAATGTGTGCATATTTGTCTACTCCTTTAAAATAAAAGTTTACTGTAGTTAATGTTTGAAATAGAAATCAAC
>CAIGQV010000785.1:89876-102579 GCA_903798115.1 Danio jaintianensis | reverse complement strand
AAAGAATGAATAACTAAAAAGACATGTAAAAGATAAACAAACAAAATGATGAGAAATCATTTTCATATCTAGTGCCTACGTGTAAAACATTAGATTGTTTTTTTTTTTGTTTTGTTTTTTTCAAAGCAACACCATTACACTAGTCTGGAGAATAATAAGCAAGAATCATAATGATTATTCCTATAACAAATATATTTTTTAATTGTTTCCAATTTGAAAATCTTAAACAAATTTTTGACTAACAAAACAGGAAAATACCAAAAGCTAAATACATATTTTTTTGTTTTCAATTTAAAAAGACCTTAAGCTAGTTTGTGACTATTTACAAAACAGGAAAATGCCAAAGATAAATATATTTTTATTTGTTTTCAATTTAAAAAGACCTTAAGCTAGTTTTTGACTATTTACAAAACAGGAAAATACCAAAGCTAAATATATTTTTATTTGTTTCCAATTTGAAAAATCTTAAACTAATTTTGACTAATTCACCAAACAGGAAAATACCAAAGCTAAATATATTTGTATTTGTTTTTAATTTAAAAAGACCTTAAGCTAGTTTTTGACTATTTACAAAACAGAAAAATACCAAAGCTAAATATATTTTTATTTGTTTCCAATTTGAAAAATCGTAAACAGATTTTTGACTATTTACAAAACAGGTAAATGCCAAAGCTAAATATATTTTTTAACTAAAGATAAAAGTTAGAAACTAGTTTTTATTTATTTGCTTTTTAAAAAGACATCTTTTGCTGACATCACTCTCATATTGAATTAATAAATTTAAGTCTGAAATAAAGACTGTGTTGAATAGCTACTTCACATTAAAACACATTGAAAAGTGTCACATCCTTAAAAGTGCGAAGCCTCACATCAGACAGGACGGCATTTTCAGTTCACACATTAAAATCAGAGCCGTAGTCAGTGCGACTGGAGTCATTAAGGTGTGTATTTGGGAAATGGTCGCCATTTGTCTGAAGCCCCCATGGGCAGAAGGACATCCTGATAGCACCATCAAGAGCCTTTGATTTGAAGAAATCAAGGAGATGAAAGTAGAATGAGTCTGGCATGTTATTAATATGGCATGCTCGAATAAACATTCAATGACCAACCATGCAGATTGGGACAATGATGTCACAATCAAATTGTGATTAGCTTTCATTGTTAATCTGGACATTGAGGAGCATGCATGGAGAACTTTGAGTTACTTTAAATCTGGATCATTTAATGTTTTTACACTTTGGGACATTTTCATGTAAGTTATATTCCAACATTTCTTTAAACGAGTGTTTTATTAATTAAACTTTTCATTTTACTTTCATGAGCTGAGCATACCAAAACCTTTATAGTACACTTTTAACCACAAAACACAAAGCACATTCATTGTATTCAACATTATTTAACCTAAAAGATTCATTCAGTCTTTTTCTTAATAATTTAAGATAATTTAAGAATAAGCAAATGTTTTTAGCTCTTCAACTATTCATCAACCTTCATGAGTTGAAAATAGCAAAGAAACGTTTTTTGCATTATTTTGTTTCAATTTGGGCATTTCAAACTCGCTTTTTGACACAAAACAACCATTTTTTTAAAAAATATACCATTCATTCTATTTAATACAGTTTAACATACTCCCCTAAAACTTACACCCATTACTGCTGTGAAAACAACACGTGCTAAAATATAAAATGGCTGATTCCCTTCCTGTTTGAACAAATGTCCTGACCATAAAATCGGACAGCTGACAACTGCTAGGGTCATAAATCAAGGGTCATAAATCATTTTTTGACACATAGTCCGTAATATCTACTACTCCCCCAAATAGGTTTACTTTTGGATGAATTTATGAAAAATAGTTATCCTCATAATGGAGATGGTGTTAATCTAGCTGTAGAAAACATAAATTACATATTTGATTATTTGGCAACGATATCTTATATTAAAACTACTAAGAAAACTTTTGAACAAAAACAAGAGAATGAAAAATGGTATGACTTTGATTGTAAAACAATAAGGAAAAACTTAAGACAACTAGCAAATCAAAAACACATACAACCAGAGAATACAGATTTAAGTCTTCGGTATTGCGAGGAGCTTACAAAATATAAAAGCACAATCAGAAAAAAGAAAGAAGAGTACATCCAAAAACTCAAAACAATTGAAGAATCTGTTGATTCAAGCAATTTCCGGGACAACTGGAACCTTCTTAATAAAAAGAAACAATAACAATAAAAAATGGAAACTCCTGGAAAAACCACTTTGAAAAACTAATTAGTAAAATAAACATTAATACGAAACAATCTCTTATATATAATAAATTAACCCATACAGAGCAAATATTTAGCAAATACCAAAATCCGTTAGACTACCCAATCACAGAAAAAGAGCTAACAGATAAAATACAAGTCCTACCAACAAAAAAGGAAAGTGGTTCAGACGGTATCCTTAATGAAATGATTAAAAACATAAATCACAAATTCCAGTTGGCTATAATGAAACTGTTCAATTTGGTTCTGAGTGTTGGTCATTTTCCTGACATATGGAATAAAGGATTAATAACGCCCATATTCAAAAGTGGAGACAAATCAGACCCTAACAATTACAGAGGCATCTGTGTGAGCAGTAATCTGGGGAAGCTGTTCTGCAGCATGATCAACATCAGACTTATAGGCTTCCTTACAGAGCACAATGTCCTTAGCAAAAGTCAGATTGGGTTTCTGCCAAATTACAGAACATCAGACCATATCTTTACCCTTCAGACTCTGATTGACAAATACATCAATCAAAACAAAAACAAAATATTTGCTTGCTTTGTAGATTTTCAGAAAGCGTTTGATTCAATTTGGCATGAAGGTCTGCTGTCGCAACTTCTAGAATCAGGTATTGACTGTAAAACATACAACATTATAAAAACAATGTATTCGAACAATCAGTGCGCAATTAAAATTGGAACTAAGCGAACAGAATTCTTCACTCAGGGGCGGGGGGTGAGACAGGGCTGGAAGAGGGTCTACAGCAGCAGCTGGATATCCTGCACAGCTTCTGTCAGACCTGGGCCCTGACGGTTAACCCAAAGAAAACCAAAACCCTAATATTCCAGAAAAAACCCAGATGTCAGGGAAAGAAACCAGCTTCACCCTTGGTATGACAGAAATTCAACCTGCCACAAGCTACACATAGCTTGGGTTGAAAATAAGTGCTAATGGAAGACTAAATTTGGCTGTGAATGAACTGAAAGAGAAAGCAAGAAGTGCCTTTTACGTCATTAAAAAAATCAACACAAATAGAAATTCCAGTTGGAATCTGGCTCAAAATTTTCCAGTCAGTGATTGAACCTATAGTGCTATATGGGAGTGAAGTATGGGGTCCTCTTCTCAGTCATGAGTTTGATAAATGGGATAAAAATCCAATTGAAAGCCTACATGCAGAGTTCTGTAGGAGCATCCTAAGGGTACAGAGGAACACACCCAGAAATGCATGCAGGGCAGAATTAGGCCAGTATCCTCTACTCATGCACATTGAGAAACGATCCGTCAAAAAACATAAAAATAAGTGACCACAACTCTTATCATTTTAAAGCCCTCAAAACCCAAGAAATGGACATTGACAAAAGTCCCCTGATTCAAATGGTCCTGAAGCTGCAAACACAAACCAACATAGCAAACATGACTAACAGCAGGCACCATCAGGACATGGACATGCTCATCCACAGGATTAAGCCCAATCAAATGATAAATGCACGAAAAGAAGAGCATCTGATTTACTGGAATGAAGCAGCAGGAAAAGGAATGAGGACATCAGCTGTGTCCTCATATTTGACCTCCTTTTTGTAATACCTGTGTCATACCTATGTCATTATACAGATTTGTGTCCTGACATGTCACAAAAACACGTACACGCGCACACACACACACACACACACACACACACACACACACACACACACACACACACACACTAGATTATTATAATTGAATCATTGTAAATATACTGACTATTATTGTTTTTATTACTGTTTTATCCAAAAATGTTGATTGTTTAATGTACAGTTTATTCTGATCTATTATTATTTTTTTATTGATATGCGAATAATATGATCTATATCTATATCTTTTTATTTTTACTTTTTACTATTTACTATTTTTACAATTTACTGTGTTTTTTATTATATGTGTATGTTCTTTTTTAATGTAAACTTTATAAATGCTTTGGCAATAGATTTGTAACATTTGTCATGCTAATAAAGCAATTATTGAATTGAATTGAATTGAATTAAATTGATTTGAGAGAGAGAGAGAGGGGGGGGGCAAAGAGAACAGGGCCGAGAAGGTCCCATGGAGACACAGTTGCAATTCGACATCAATAATCTAAAACCAATCATCAAAGAAATCTGAATCCCCTTGTTTTAACAAAGAAAATAATAAACTAGCATATCTCATACCTAAATCAAACTCACATAGTTATTTTGTCAGTGGCTTACGCAGTGTGTACTGGCCTGGATGTTCTTGATGAGTCGTTGCTGGTTCCTCCCTATTCTGATCGGTTGATCAGCATTCCAGCAAGGTTATGAGTTTAAATTATCCAGAATAGAGACTTGACTTGATGTTGAAAGTCGTTGAAAGTCTTTGAAGAGGGAGATGGCTGAAGCCTGGCCTCAGCTTGGGTGAGGCCTAACGGACTAGGTCACATTTTGGCTGGTGACCGAGTGGAGAGCCAGAAGAGTTGAAGAAGAGGGTTCAAGAGGTGTAAGGGTCAGCGGAAGAGAGGGCAAAGAGACTGTGAACTGGTAGTTCCTTCCTTAAATAGGATTGCTGATGTCATGAACTCAGGGGCTGTGTTAGCCAATGGGAAGTTGCCTTCTAGCCAGCTTTATGGCCCATTGTTCATGTCTGGTGATTTGCATATGCTTGTTGAGTAGTGGTCAAAGGGAAAATGTTAAACATTTTATAATCTCAACGTGTTACAAGTACCAAAATACAATGCATACAGTTGTTCTCTAAACCACATTAGCTGTGTAACCAAACACTTCTGTGATGTTGTTTGGGTCTAAGTTAAGCAATACTTCTAGGGGTTTTGATGCCTAGATGATTGATATATCAGCAGTAAATCATCAATAAACACTATCTAGCACAGACATAGCAGTCTACCTAGGTCACAAAGAACATGAACACACACACACGCACGCACGCACGCACGTACACACACACACACACACACACACACACACACACACACACACACACAAAACATTACATCCATTCTAGTATATAGTAATGGCTATTTTAAAAAGGTCAGTTCTTGTTCACATTTGTGAGTGTGAAAGTCTTTGAGGCTCGCCTATCAAGATTGTTACCGTGGTAACTCGGGACTTAGGTATGTGACTTGTGAACTCCCGGTGAGGTGATTTTGTGGGTTCCTGAGGGCTGCTTAAAAAGTTTATGTGACAATAAAATGTGTTTGATCTTCCTCCATTCATTACAAATACATAAAACACAAAAAAGTAAGGAAATCTAGAGTTTAGCTAAAGAATAAAGAGTACAAGGCCCTGCAACTTTAAGCAGTCATTCAGCTCTCCTAACTGACCAATGGTTTGAGGAGAAAGTTTGAGCGGGAGATTTTCTTTGTCTTGTTGCAGGTAATCTCCCTGATGAGGGCTGTCCCAGCATGGACGGATAAACTTTTAACTTACGGTAAAAAACAATACAAATCATACAAGTTATCATCATACGTTCTAAATCGTGGGTTGTACAATTACAGGAGAAGCACCACAATACTAAACATGACAATTTTAATGAGTACATTGAACATGATTTGTTTGTTCCTACATTATATAATACCTTGAAAGGGCATACTAATGCAAATATTTTAGGGTAGAATGAACAGATTTCAAACACATACAATATACACTTTGGAGTGAATTTAGAGGGGTTTTTTTTAAAGTCCATTTCAATATGGCCTGTATCATTTGTGCTTTGCATGCAAAGGAAGGGGGTTTTACTCTGCTGAAGACAGATGAGGTGAGGCAGATGGTCTCTCTGGTGACCCATTATCTCCTGAAACAACTGGCAAATAATGGAGAGGTCCCGACTGTTTGGAGTTGAGAATCGCAAAAGGCATGTGAGGACCCAGATATCATTTAGGGGAGTAATTAAATGTTTCACTTACAACCTCAGATGTGACCTTAGTCAGTCTTTCTTTCTTATCAGTCGACACACGAGAACTACAGTAGTCAATTTCTCTGTGTAAGACATTTTTTATCCTGCTTTTATTTACTAAATGTGAATTTAAGCAGTGTAGATTGCCAGTGAATTATGATCTACATTTCTATAGACTGATGTTGTCTGTTTTTCCTATGTTTCAGACTTTCCTCACGCCATGACGATTGTGTCTCCATGTTCAGGCTCAGATAAGAAGCAGGTGTTGAATTTCTGTGCTCAAAATGCAGAGGAGCTGCTCAAGTTCGTAGAGGACCTGAAAGAGTCCATCGCTGAAGTGTCAGAGATGGAACAGATAAGAATTGAATGTGAGTGGACTGTCAATTTCAGTTTAGTTAAATTCACATTTATTTGCAAAGCACTTTTCATGATACATATAGCTTCAAAACAGCTTTACAAAAATAAAGCATGATTCTACTTTATAATTACCATTTTTATTACAAGTTACTTCATCACAATAATGTCCATATTGCAGACATTTACATATCAATCATCACAGCTCATGCCACATATTGTCAACTGCCCACATTTGTAAATGTTGCTAGCCTGTTTTTAGCTAGACTTTGCCCTGTTTTATCTGTCCTATATAACTGTTTATATGTGATTCTCATGAATTTGAAACATTTCAAACTTGATTTTTTTTGTTTAAATTGACAATTTGTTTTCCAAAATTTCCAAAATAAGTTAAAAATATCAATACCGCAACAGTCTGCAAAATTAACTCTGTTAAAAAAGCAAATTCACTTTGACATTTTAAAATATTTATATTATTAACAGTCATGTACAGTTACTTGAGATTCAGAAATAATATTTATTTTTAACAGGCACCTATGATCGAAAATCAACTTTTGGAAGCTGTTTTGACAGAAATGGTTGTAGGTATAGTGTGCCCACAGTCATATTGGTGTGATTTAAACACAAGTCTCCTTTTTTTTTTTTTTACATTTCATGATGTTAAAATAGGATCTAAATCCCAGCAATTTTGAGGCCCACCACATTGTGATGTAGCAGTGCAGTTTCCCCCACCCATCGATTGGATTAAATGATCTGTTCCAACTCTGTGATCCAATTGAAATTCAAAAAGCAGTAAATTATACACTTTGTATTTCTTAATAACATTTTGAACTATTCATTTTGAGCTACATAATTCATAACCACTGGAATCACCACAGCTGCATAGTGTAAACAACTATTAAGGATGATGCTTCAATCACACAACAGAGTCTTGGTTTGTAGGCATTAAATTAGGTTTATTTTGTACAGTAAATTAGCTATAATGGATCTCAGAAATGGATACAGAAGTGCTCTAAATGCGAGTATGTGTGTTTGTGTGTGTACACAGCAAATATTGCAACGGCATTTGTGTATGGTTTATTCATCTTACTGTGGTATTTGTGACTGTGGGTCTCTGTTTTTATCATGTTTGAGTTGCTATCTGTCCTTTTGCTGTGTTTATCCTGACATCTGTAACAGGTTATCCTATAGTTATAGTTTTGCTGAAACAGTGTAAGGAGTACTTTAAATAATTAATTTGAACTGTTCTTTTTTGGCCAGATTGTTACTCAGAACTACTTACTGATGGTTCACAACAGACTTGATCCTGAGAAAAGAAAAAAGGAGAGTATTCCTATTCAGATTATGCTTATTAATTGTGATCAGGACTATGGTTATGCCTTAGTAATTGTCTTGAGTACGTGTGTATCAGGGTCATAAAGTTAGAGCATATCTTAAAATATTCACAATCAAGAATAAAAGTGTCTGTTTACTTTTGAGACTCAGAGGGAGCATCAAACTAAAGTTTAAAGGGGTATAAAAAAATGTAAACCACTTCAATGAGAAAGAGCAGTTAGGACCGATATTTTATGATTTTTTAGTTTTATCCTTTCAACAACAAAAGGTACCTGCACTGTGGAAGCAGTCTACAGTTATTCCTGTGCCAAAAAAAACAAAAGGAACAGAAGTTAGAGGACTTCAGACCTGTGGCACTAACATCTTTAGTTATGAAAAGTTTTGAAAAGTTAGTTAAGAGGGAAATTATGCAAAAGACTCAATGTCCTAGACCCCTTTCAGTTTGCGTATAGGCCTAAGAGAGGGATGGAGGATGCAATAGGGACTCTGCTGCACTTAGTTCTTAAGCATCTTGATCAGCCTACAACATTGGCCAAGTTACTTTTTATTGACTTTGGCGCAGTAGGTAGGTAGCACGTTCATCTCACAGCAAGAAGGTCGCTGGTTCGAGCCTCGGCTGGGTCAGTTGGCGTTTTTGTGTGGAGTTTGCATGTTCTCCCTGTGTTCGCGTGGGTGTCCTCCGGGTGCTCCGGTTTCCCCCACAAGACCAAAAACATGTGGTATAGGTAAATTGGGTAGGCTAAATTGTCCATAGTGTACGTGTGTGAATGAGTGTGTATGGATGTTTCCCAGTGATAGGTTGCAGCTGGAAGGGCATCCGCTGCGTAAAACATATGCTGGATAAGTTGGTGGTTCATTCCGCTGTGGCGACCCCAGATTAATAAAGGGACTAAGCCGAAAAGAAAATGAATGAATTGCTTTATTTAAATAAAAGTATGTCCAAGACAAACATATTAACTTTCTTATTAGTATATGTACACTAGCAGTGGAATTTACTGCGATGCGACGGGGCACCACCTGAAATCTTGGCCGCCAAATTGGTTAGGGCCGGGCCTGCTTCAGATCAGAATACTCTTGTGGCACTTTAGACAGATCCATGCTCTCATCCTGAAAGACAAAATGAGAAATGTTAGAATGAGCGGACAAGAGACGAATTACAACTCTCACTCCAAGAAATAACAAAATTATGCCTCCAGTCGATCTGCGGGATATGTAATGTCAACCATAGATGACCCAGGACCACAGGAGTGATAAGAGAATCTGTTAAAAGAAAACTAATACATTCAGTGTGGTTTCCTGGCATAATGATGGAGGTGGAATGGAGGAGGTGGAATGGGTAATAGCCATTATTATGGGTAATGGCCACTAAGGGCTTGGACGGTGATGGATTGGGAAAGAGGAAGCACAGGAAGTTTGAGTCTTTTAGCCAAAGCAGAGTCAATAAAATTTCCCTCACCCCCAGAGTCAATGAGAGCATGTGTATTAAAAGTCTCACCCGAATGCTCCAGACTGATCTCCAGAAGTGTGGCTGCAAGAGAGGATTTAGTTAATGTGACTCCGCCCGTCAGTAACCCCTTACCTACTGACGAGCTGCGTCTTTTAGCGGACAACGAGCAGTAAAATGATTAGTACCCCTACAATACAGACAAAGGTCTTGACTTCGGCATCTGTGCTTCTGAGCCACAGATAACCTGGACCGGCCCATCTGCATGGGCTCACCCTCAGAGAGAAAAGCATTGTGAGGAGTCCGTGGAGCTGTCAGCTAAGGATTCCCCCAAGGAGGCGTGGCAAAACCAGTGTGACAAATACGCTGATCTTTCTGATGGAGACGAGCATCGACTTGAACGGCCAGTTCGATCAATTCATCCAGGGTATTGGGTAGTTTTGGATCTTTGATCTGATCCAAAAGAGCATTCCACTGACATTCAACTGCCAGTGTACGGAACTGGATGGAGTAGTCTGCCATACTCAGCTCTCCCTGATGAAGATCTGCCAGAAGTCAGGCTGCCTCCTTGCCCGATGCCGCTGGATCAAAAACCCTCCTCATCTCCGCAGAAAAATCTGTAAATGAAGAACAACATGAACGTTTATTTTCCCAGACCGCTGTTCCCACAGTGCTGGTTTGTCATTGAGAAGCATGATAACAAAGGCGACTTTAGATGCTTCAGTGGGGAACGACGAAGGCTGCAGAGACATGAAGAGTGAGCATTTTGCCAAAAAGGAAGTTCTGGCTTGCTGGACTAGAAAGCTGGAGTAGGAAGATAAGGCTCTATGGATCTTCCCACTGACTCGGTTGTAGGAACTGTGTGTGTGGCGGATACAACAGGTAAAGAGCTCTCAGTACGAAGGTGTTAAAATTGTAATGTGAGATCAGATATCTGGGTAACGAGAGTCTGTAGTGTAGGTTGGTGTTGGTCATATGCTTCTCAGCCCGGTCCATACAAGAATTAGCATGACTGAGAAACTCTGTGAGTGCAGTAATGTTTGCTTGGATCCATGTTGATTCAGTCCGTTCTGTCATGAAATAAGAAATGAAGCAGGATCCAAATGCAACAAATAGGATTTATTATCCAAGAAGTATACACTTAATCAAGGAAGCAGAAGCAACACATTCACAGCAAGTGTAGAGTCACGAACACACACAAGAGTCAAACCAGGTGAGTCACCTGGAGAGACAGGAACATATCATAAGCAATGGACTGAAGGCAGGTGACTGGTAACAGGCTCCTAATATAGGTGACATAACAAGCAGCAGCTGTGATCGCTAGAGAGAGAGTCAGCTGACAAGTAGCACGCTGTCAGAAAAAAGGTAAACAAACACACCCACTCAACGAACAGAATGAGAACACGGATCCATGAACCATGACATAGCCAATCTGACAGGAGAAAATTTTATAGTAAACTGGAAAAAATATGAAGATATTTTTATACCTTGTAACCATTAAAATAACTGCCCCATGCACTCTTTCATTCAAAATTAAACTTTATTTGAACTCTTTATGTGTGTTTAAACAGTCCTTTTTATTTGTTGTGTAAGATGAAAACATCAGTCATGGGCACATCATATTCATGGGGACATCATATTCATGTATTTATATTCATCCATACTCATTTTGTTTTATTCAATGTACATAAATATTCAGGAAATTATTTGTTCAGTCATATAATAAAATCTATTAGAACAAAGATGTGATTTTTTTTCTAAAATTGCAACATTAATATGTTTAAATTACAACATAACACACATTCAGACATAGACTGACACAATGCGAATTTCAGTAGAAAATGCAGTTAAATAAAAAAAAATTAACTCTCATATAGAAATTAGACATTGTACTTAGAGAACACAATTTTTATTTAAAAATCCAAGTGATGTGTTGTGTTAATGGTTTTGTCAGAATAACCCTTGTAATCTTATATCAAGACTAACTTTGTTGATCAAATTAATTACTAGCTCTTTAATTTTAAATCTCTTCCATGAGCACAACATGTTAGCATTGTGTCTCACATGTAAACAAACACCCCACAGTTGTAAGCATTATACAACCTGTTTGCTCACACCTATCTCTTTATTCCCTTCACTTTGCTGTGTGTGTCTTGGCTTACACCTGTCCAGTGGTCAGTCAGAATCTACTTCAATTCATGGTGATTCATGGCTTCTCTTGTTTTTTTCACATGCAATAAATGTTAGAATATGAGAACATCTCATAATTATATACAGACGTCCAAACTTTAAATGACAATGGTAAAGTGTTAAGACTTTAGATAAGGTTTTGGATGTGACTACCCCATCAAGCCCTGTACATTGTTCGGCTCTGGTTGTTGCATCCTCTCAGCAGTTGGGACATTGTTAGAGGTGTAAGGAGTGTGAAGAAACACTGTAATATGCTCTGGTCTCCTGCCTGCTTACAGTGGTTACGAGTTCTACTGTGGCCTCTCGTCACTCAATGGCTGGATGTCATTGGAAGTTCTATGGCTGGAAGTTCCTGGGACAGACCTGACCTGTTGAAGAGAGATCATCTTTATCTCACCCGGCATATAGTCTTGGTGTTAGCACTTAACTACCTTGGGCCCAGGTCAGGAAGCTGTCTAAAGACTGTCTAAACCGACCATCTGCTAGCCTTCACAGTTTACCAAACTCAGATAAATTGCAGCACATAGTGCCTCTTAGATATTATAATGTAGAGACTGTGTCTGTTCCCCAAAACTCTAAATATAAAAAGCTTCAAAACCCTTTCAAAAGTAAACAATCTAATTGATGTTCATCAAATAAAAAATAAAGTTAAACAAAAGATAAAACTTAGATTATTGAACATCAGATCACTCTCCTCTAAATCTCTTTTTGTTAATGATTTAATATTCGATCTAAAGTTAGATTTTGTTGTAAAGTTAAACAGAAGCACAGATGCCACAGTCAAGGACTTTGTTGCAGGCTAAAACCAGATGATTAAATTAAACCTTAAAAGAGTGTTCACCTGATGGATTTCATTATAAACATGTGCCGCCTCTTAAAGATAAAGGTGGAGGGGTTGGCATAATATATAGTAACATTTGTAGTGTCACTCAGCGATTTGGCTTTAAATACAATTCCTTTGAACAAGTAGTGCTGTATATTTCTGTGTACAATGTAATTTAAAGTAGACATTTATATTGGTGAATGTACATAGGCCTCCATGGCACCACACCAACTATACAAAGATTTAGTAACACTTTATAATAACTACATACTATAAATCATTTATTAAGCATTTGCAAATAGTTAATTCATCATTTATTAAGCATTTACTCTACATTAATAAACTTTAGTACGCCATTTATCAGAATCAGAATCAGAATCGGTTTTATTGCCAAGTGTGCTTACA
>CAIGQV010000785.1:49110-84876 GCA_903798115.1 Danio jaintianensis | reverse complement strand
GAAGATCTGTAAGAAAATGGGAGCCAGCTGGTCAGCGCAGGTTCTCAAACAGCCATTCATTAAGAAACTTGAATAGGCCTAGGCTACTATAATAAAGAAAATTCACTCTAAAAGTCAAACTAAATAAATTGCTAAATACTCTTGACATGAAAGTGTAAAGCCTGCAGCCCACAACACGTGGAAAGTTATTGCGTTTCATATTTAACAAACCGTTTACTATGAATTTTATGTAATTTTGCTCACATGGATAATTGAATATTAATCAGATGATGTCATTACGCTGCTGTGCCATCAGCCAATTGTTGCATTGATGATCATGATTTCGAGGATCGGTAGATCTGTATTTCACAGCACACGCAGCGATCTCAGATCAGTTCATCCAGACATTTTAATCTGATTAGCGAACTTGTTTGAAGAACCAAATTAGCCAGAGATCAGTCAGAAAGAGCAAATTTTGCAGAGTGGGAAAATGTACAGCAAGCTGACAGGGAAAATGACGAGGTCACTCGCTACAGTGAAACTGCTGTAATGAAAAATGGAATGGATGTTCTTGGCCAGTGGAAGATGAACAAACAATTCTACCCAAAACTTACAAAATTAGCCAGATCAGTACTATTCATCCCGGCCAGTAGCAGCAGCAGTGAAAGGGTGTGAAAGCAGTGAAAAAATCAAGTCTTAAAAACTACTTAAAAATAATATGTGCAATAGTGTTGCTACAACTTTTTTTAAAGTAAATAGCACATGTTTGTCATGGCTCAGGTTTGATCTGTTTTGTTGTCATAACCTGTTGTGTGTTTTAGCTGTTGCCTCTTACAATCAGCGCTGGCGCGCACGCATTACTCACCTGTTGCTCTTTTGAACTGATTCTCTCCTCTACATATACTTGCTCTTTCTTGAAACTTATTGCCAGATTATTGTGTGAATTAAAGCCTACGGACACTATGCTCTATATCATAATTTTTGAGTTCACTAGTCTTGATCTTGTCTAGTCTATTCTAGTCTAGTATTATTATTTAGTGTATATTCCATTACTTTCCCTTTGATCTGTGCAGCCACCCCGCTGGTGAATCCAGTCTCTACCTCCACGCTCACCAGCTCCTACACTCGCTCTACTGCAGAGGTTCTCTCCTTGCCCTGTTCCTTCTACCCCTCTCCTCACCAAGGGACCTGAGGGTGAAGTTTACGTTGTCTTATTTCCAGTCTGCGTTCCCCCACGAACGGCCTGTGAATGGCAGCTGCTTTTGTTTTCCTTGAACGCAATAAAGACTTTCTGTTTGAACACAGTTAACTTTATTTTTCTGTCCAGCCTTTGACAGAATAATCTGGCCAAACCTCTCGTATGGAACTGACAGAGGAATCTCCCATACGCTTAGCTGTGAAGCTACATGGCATTATGCTGGGTCGACATGAGGTGGAGCTGGCAGCTGCGAGGCATGCCGTTGAAAGCTTATCTGCTCAGGTCACTGAGCTCACCGCCCAGCTGCGAGGCCTGCGTTGCGAGTCCACCCCGGCACCTGACTCCCATCACCCCTCAGAACCCAGGATCAACAATCCCCCACACTACTCAGGTCAGTCTACTGAGTGCCGTGCCTTCTTCACACAATGCGAGGTGTTTTTTTCTCTCCAACCTACCACCTATGCCAATGATCGCGCCAGGGTGGCGTTTGTGATTTCTCTCCTAACCGGGCAAGCAAGAGACTGGGGAACAGCTTTGTGGGATTCTAATTCTGAGTGTTGATCATCTCCTGCTTGAAAGCAGGAAAGTGGTAACAAGGTCTTCGATCGCTCCGTCCATGGGCGCGAGGCGTCGCGTCTTCTCACCACTCTATGCCAGGGAAAAAGATCTGCGGCGGATTATGCAATCGAGTTTCGCACTCTGGCAGCAACATGTGACTGGATCGAGCCGGCACTCACAGCACGTTTTTTGGAAGGTCTCAACGCTGAGGTAAAGGACGAGCTTCTGGCCCACGACCTCCCTACCCGATTTGATCCATTGGTGGAGCTAGCTAATCGAGTGGATAGACGTCTCGACCGCCGTCACCGGTTCCGCGGTTTACTGCTCGTCCTGGTCCATCCTCACTGACATCGCTATCTGACGCAGAGCCTATGCAACTGGGTTCCATGCGCCTTTCCGAGACGGAGCGACAGCGCCGGCTGGCGGCGAGATTATGCATGTACTGTGGGGGCGTCGGACACATCCCCCTGAGATTTCCAGTAAAAAGATCTAGCTCGCCAGTAGAAGGAAGTACTGGCGAGCGCGACCACCTTTGCCCCATCACTCAAGTGCTGCTCTTCACTGGCTGCCACTCTGCACTTCAGAGATTCGTCCATCTCTTGTTCAGTTTTTATTCACTCTGGTGCAGATGGTAATTTTATGGATGAGACTTGGGCATTAGACCATAAAATACCGTTTCGAACCCTCAACAATCCTCCCACCGTTTTTGCTCTCGATGGACGACCTCTCACTAGGATCGACCGTGTCACGCTCCCTGTCAGTCTCACCGTCTCTAAGAATCACAAAGAGACAATTTCTTTTTATTTGTTTCGTTCTCCCTTTTCCCCTATAGTGCTGGGCCATCCGTGGCTCATCCAGCATAACCCCCACATAGACTGGTCAAAAGGGACAATACAATCTTGGAGTTTACTTTGTCATGTTAAATGCCTTGTATTTGCCGTACCTGAGTTGTCTTCTGTTTCTGTGTTTCGGGAGGAGCCCGGAGATGTATCTGGTGTTCCTGAAGAGTATCACGATCTGCGACCGGTTTTTAGTCGTTCCCTGGCCGCTTATCTCCCTCCTCACCGCCCATATGATTGTTGCATCGATCTCATTCTGGGGAGCACTCCTCCCCGTGGTAAGCTCTATTCTTTATCTGCTCCCGAACGTTTAGCACTCGAGAATTATTTTACCGAATCACTCGCTGTGGGCACCATTTTCCAATCCACCTCTCCGGCCGGTGCGGGATTTTTCTTTGTCAAAAAGAAAGACGGATCCTTACGTCCCTGCATCTCATGGCTTCAGCTTTCGAGATCCTGCAGGGAGCTAAGGTATTCACTAAATTAGACCTGCGCAATGCGTCTCACTTAGTGCGCATCAGAGAGGGTGACGAGTGGAAAACCGCCTTTAGTACCCCGCTCGGTCACTTTGAATATCGGGTTCATCCCTTCGGCCTGGTCAACGCTCTGTATTCCATGCTCTGGTAAACGACGTCCTACGGGACATGCTAAATATCTTTGTTTTTGTTTGCCTGGACGATATCCTAATTTTCTCCCCATCTCTGTCGGTTCATGTCCAACACGTTCGTCGTGTCCTTCAGCGTTTGCTTGAGAATTGCCTTTTTGTTAAAGCCGAGAAGTGCGAATTTCATGCTAAGTCAGTGACGTTTTTGGGGTCCGTTATCTCTACAGAGGGTATTAGTATGGATCCATCTAAGGTACGCACGGTAGTAGAATGGCCTATACCTGATTCCCGATCGGCGCTTCAAAGATTCCTCGGATTCGCTAATTTTTACCACCGTTTCATTCAGAACTTTAGTCAAGTTGCGTCTCCACTTACCGCCTTAACATCTACTAAGATCCACTTCTCGTGGAACCAGGCTGCTCAAGCAGCTTTTGAGCGTCTAAAAGAATTATTTTCCTCTGCCCCTATTCTTGTCACTCCTGATCCGTCACGTCAATTTATCCTTGAAGTAGACGCGTCTAGTGTGGGCGTCGGAGCTGTCCTCTCGCAACGGGATAAGGACGATCAGATTCACCCATGTGCCTTCTTCTCCCATTGTCTTTTAGCCACCGAGCGCAGTTACGATGTTGGAGACCACAAACTCCTTGCTGTCAGGTTAGCCATCGGTGAATGGCGGCAATGGTTAGAAGGATCTACCATCCCATTTGTGGTTTGGACCGACCACCGTAACTTAACCTATATCCGTTCTGCCAAGCGACTCAACGACAGACAAGCGCGATGGGCGCTTTTTTTTTTTAGTCGCTTTGATTTTTCTATTTCATATTGACCCGGTAGCAAGACCGTTAAACCAGACGCTCTATCCCGTCAGTTTATTTCCACCGAAGATGAGCCATCCACCGAGACCATTCTTCCCGAAGGGCGAGTAATAGGAGCCGTCATCTGGGGCTTTAAACGCCAAGTCAAAAAGGCTTTAACTCGTGCAATTATACCCCGCGGCTGCCCCGTAGGTAGACTGTTCGTTCCCAGATCCGTACACCCAGCTGTCTTATGCTGGACTCATTCGTCCAAACTCGTCGCACACCCTGGCGTTAAGGCCACTCTCGCTGCAGCTTCCTAACGTTTCTGGTGGCCTGCTATGGCTCAAGACATCCATCGTTACGTCTTGTCCTACCCTGTTTGCGCACAATCAAAACCTAATAATTCTGCTCCGGCGGGCCTCCTGTGACCTCTTCCCGTTTCTGGTCCCACATTGCTTTAGACTTTGTCATGGGGCTGCCTCCATCGGCAGGTAATACCGTTATTCTTACGATGGTCGACCGTTTCTCTAAAGCCGCTCATTTCATCCCCCTACCCAAACTCCCGTCTGCGAAGGAGACCGCTTTAATCGTGTTTGATCATGTGTTTAAGATCCACAGCTTACCCACTGACATTGTTTCCGATCGCATACCCCAATTTGCGTCGCAGTTCTGGAAGGAATTCTGCCGACAGATTGGGGCTACTGTCAGTCTATCGTCCTGTTTTCACCCTCAAACTAACGGGCAGGCCGAACGCGTTAATCAGATTCTGGGACGTTAACTCTGCACATTAGTCGCTCACAACCCTGCGTCATGGTGTGAGCAGCTAGGATGGGCAGAATATGCCTATAATTTGCTGCCCACATCATCTACCGGTATTTCTCCTTTTCATTGTTGTTTGGGATATCAGCCTCCCATATTTTCCGCCCAAGAATCTGAAGCATCCGTACCCTCAGTCCAAGATTTCATTAAACGATGTCGACGCACTTGGCAGAGAGCGCGTAAATCTTTACTCAAGACTCGCGAATGAACACGTCGCAATGCGAATCTTCATCGTGTCAAAGCTCCTCATTATGTCTGTGGCCAGAAAGTCTGGCTTTCCACTCGTAATCTTCCTTTACAATCTCCCTTTCGTTAGCTCACCCAGAAATTCATAGGCCCTTTTTCCATTTCTAAGGTACTCAGTCCTGCGGCTGTTCGCCTTCGCTTACCCCTACTCTATGCAACGCGTTCATCCCGTATTTCACGTCTCGTGTATTAAACCAGTCATTCGCGCGCCCTCCAAACCATCCCCCTCCTCCCACCCTGCTCTTGTCGAGAATGCTCCTGTTTTTACTGTCAAGAGGTTGCTTGCTGTACGTCCCCGTGGAAGGGGTTTTCAATACCTGGTCGATTGGGAAGGATACGGTCCAGAGGAGAGGAGCTGGGTGGCGGCCCGGGACATATTGGACCGTTCGCTGATCGAGGACTTCTCTCGTTCTTGACAGTCTCTCTCTCTGGGAGCGCCAGGGGGCGCTCCTCGGGGGAGGGGTACTGTCATGGGTCAGGTTTGATCTGGGTTGCTTTCATAACCTGTTGTGTGTTTCAGCTGTTGCCTCTTACAATCAGCGCTGGCGCGCACGCATTACTCACTTGTTGCTCTTTTGAACTGATTCTCTCCTCTACATATACTTGCCCTTTCTTGGAACTTATTGCCAAATTATTGTGTGAATTAAAGCATACGGACACTATGCTCTATATCATTATTTTTGAGTTCACTAGTCTTGGTCTTGTCTAGTCTAGTCTAGTATTATTATTTAGTGTATATTCCATTACTTACCCTTTGATCTGCGCAGCCACCCCGCTGGTGAATCCAGTCTCTACCTCCGCGCTCGCCAGCTCCTACACTCGCTCCGCTGCAGAGGTTCTCTCCTCGCCCTGTTCCTTCTACCCCTCTCCTCACCAAGGGACCTGAGGGTGAAGTTTACGTTGTCTTATTTCCAGTCTGCGTTCCCCCACCGACGGCCTGTGAACGGCAGCTGCTTTTGTTCTCCTTGAACTCAATAAAGACTTTCTGTTTGAGCTAAAACTATGAATTGTTTAACTAATAGCCTATTGTATTTAATTTTTTAAAGGTTTTTTATAGCATTTATAGCGTACACATTTATAAGCTGACTTTTATTTTTAGCTGATTTTTAGTGTCGATAAAGATTTAATTTTTGAAACAAAGTGTGAAATGTCAGTATGGATGATGATCGTTTTCATGCTGTGTAATTTAAATGCAGTCTTTTAAATGCAACTAAAGATGCTATAAATGCATATTAAAACTTTTTTATGGAGTCCCTAATGGATAGAGGCCTTTGTTTTCTAGTTCGCTAGACTGCAGCAGCTTTAAGGCCCCACACCCTCATTCCTGTTTTTGTATGCTAATGGTCCCTGCCTTGGTCTACAGCCAAACCGGTTTGAGTTCGAGTTTTTCAACTCACACGTGATGTTAGAAATCGGAAACTTGAGGAAAAAAAAATAATAATAATAATACTAATAATGATTGATTTTAAAGAAGAACTCAGCACCACGGTGCCATCCTGCTGCTTAAAAACATACTCTTTAGAAAAAAACTAATATTTTTAGGTTTAGATATTATTATCATCATAATTATCATCATCATTATTATTAATAATAATAATAAATAATTAAAATCTCTAGCTGTAGTTTTCTTATTAGGCCTACATTTTGTGCAGAAATATATTAATCCCAATGTCATTCAAATCTTTACCGTTCTTCCTCAGCCTTCTTCACTGTATGCATATTTATAACAAAACGGAGCCTATAAAATATCTGCCTCCTTTCATTTTCGGTGAAAAATAGCTACGAAACATATCCTCTCTTTTGTTAAATATCAGTTTTAATAATCAATAATGGCCATTATAAAAGTATAATGTACAATAAGTTTATACATTATAGGAAATAAAGGCAAGCAATCAGTCAAATGTGCAGAATCAGTGTACGTGGTAACATAAATTAATATATTAACTTATCTTTGCGCTTAGCCAAAACACGTTACCTGAGAACAATAGATTCAAAAAACCAAAGTCGGGGAATATGTTGTTAGATATAGACAACAAGATGAACTAAATATATCACATTTAACAAATATAGTAAGATTAGATCCAGCGGTAGATTCGTGTGACCGTCCAACGTGCACAGCTCTCACCTAGGGTTTCTGTGCTCAAAGCACCCGCTGACTTTCTGGAGCTCAGACGCGCGCATACGCTGCATGCAAGAGCTGTTCAGAAATGCTAGGTGAAATGGATCATTTTCGTTCCAAAAAGGCGTTTTAAAACTAAAACGTATTAGTGTAAACGGAGCCTTAGTTTTGTCAGAGCGAGTGCGTTCACTGCGGTCACCCGCAGTCGGCTAAACTGCAAGTCACAAAAGTTGTTGCACATGTAAAAGTGCAACGATGCTTATAGGAATTGTATTATCGAATGCATTCGTACATCTCTAATAAAGTATCCGTTGATTTGTTTGTGTCCAAGCCAGTGGCGGATTTAGGCATGGCGGATTTTAATGTTTATCAACACCACCAAGACCAAGGAGCTCATTGTGGACTTCAGGAAATGATGAAGAGGCTCTCACAATCCCATCCACATCAACTGGATGACCGTTGCGCCTGTCTCCTCCTTCAAGTACCTGTGGACCCACATCTCGGAGGACCTGTCCTGGACCACCAACACCTACAGCCTGGTCAAGAAGGTTAAACAGCACCTCTTCTTCTTAAGACAACTAAAGAAGCACCAGCTGTCTTCAGCCATCCTAGTGAACTTCTATCACTGCACAATACAGAGCATATTAACCAACTGTGTCACAGTATGGGAACTGCTCTGTTGCTGAGCGTAAGGCAGTGCAGCAGGTGATGAAAACTGCCCAGCGCATCACAGGACTCCACTTTCAGCAATTGAGGATGTCTGCGGTGACTGTTTTCTCGTCTGCCTTCTGGCAAGCACTTCAGGTTCACCCTGACAAGGACTCAGACTCAGGTGAGTTATTTTGGTTTCCTTGGCTGGTCCAACGATGTGCTGGAATTCCCTCAGCGGTGAAGAGTAGTTTCCTTAGTTTTGGGGAAGCTTAAAGTTAGTTTCTAGGGATACGGAGGTTGGACGCAGAGGCGTTGTTGGTAAAGTGCTTCCTGAGGCCTCGGCTCTCGTGGAATTATGTAGTTCTGAATGATTTTCAGAGTTCTTATGGACTGACCCGATGGCTTGGTGTTGAAACGGTTTGCACAAGCAGATCGGGGGTCAATCCGGCAGCAAGTGAAGTTCACGGTGTGCTCCATGAGACGTGTAGCTTGAGTCATGGTAAAAGCAAATCTGGGTGGGGCCACATCCCCTTGCGGTAGCATATATAGTGTGAAAGGTAAGGGACCAAAAACTGAGATTTGTGGTACCCAACAGTGTACTTTTGATCAGTACGATGCCTCTTCATTAACTGATACAAATTGATAAAATTCAGATAAATAAGACCTGAACCAGGCCAATGCAGTTCCAGTAATACCAACATAATTTTCAAGCATATCAAGGAGAATATAATGATCGATTGTATCAAGTGCAGCACTGAGGTCCAATAAAACTAAGAGGGAATTAAGCAGGTAATTTGTAACTCTTAGGAGTGCTGATTCTGTGCTATGAAATGCTCTAAATCCACATTGGCATTTCTCACAAATATTGTTTCTCTGTAGGAAGGAACATAGTTGAGCAGATACGACTTTTTCTAGTATCTTTGATAGAAAAGGCAGGTTTGAAATGGGTCTATAATTTACTAATTCTTTAGGATCAAGCTGTTTTTTTTTAATAAGAGGCTTAATGACAACTAGTTTAAATGTTTTAGGCACATATCCTAAAAGTAGGGATGAATTTAAATGTTAAGAACAGTTTCAGAAACTTCTGAAAACATTTGTTTTAATAATTTGGTCGGTATAGGATCTAACAGACGTTATTGATTTGGAGGAATTTACAAGTTTAGACAGTTCTTCCTCACCTACTGCTGAGAAAGTCTGAAGTTTATCCATTAATGATCTACAGTGCTCTAATTGGGAGATGCTGTAGGAGACAGATTGATGGTGCTTTTAATTATCTCTGATATCATCAATCTTTGCATGTGAAGAAATTCATAAAGTCATTACTGCTGTATTGATAAATGCATGCTGATGCTTTATTTTAGTTAGATTTTCCACTGTATTAAACATTATCAACCCTAGGATTGTGTTTATTTTCTTCTATTAATGTTTAAAAAAAGCAGATCTGGCAGACTTTAAAGCTTTTCTAAAGTTAAGTATACTTTCTCTTCAAGCCAGACGAAAAACCTGTAGTTTTGATATCTTCCATCTACATTCCATTTTCCGGGCTGCTTTCTTTAAGGCATGCATGTGCGGATTTTGCCATGGCGTCAGATTTTTTCCCCTAATCTTTTTTTTGTATAACGAAGCAACTATGTCTAAAGTGCTAGAAAGGACATAATCAATAGTTTTAGTTGCAGTGTCAAACTCTTCTAGGCTCTCTGGAATGCTAAGAAAATTAGAAAGATCAGGTAGGTTACTGACAAAGTAATCTTTAGTGCTGGAGGTGATGGTTCTACCATATTTATAAATAGAAGCTGGTTTTGTAGACCTATCAGTGCACAATAAACAAGAGATTGAATAGTGATCTGAAATGTCATCACTCTGCTGCACAACTTCAACATTATCAATATTGATACCATGTGATAACATTAGGTTTAAGGTATGATTAAGCCGATGAATAGGTCCTGAGACCTACGATGTTTCACTCCAACATTAATCAACATTTTCCATCTAATCAACATTCTCTCAGACACAGAGAGACACACACATGGATTACAACATTTCCATCTCACGAAGTGGACACAAAATGGAATGTTTTGCTTCATATACCTTTAGATTTAAATATCAATGTACATATTTAATATGCACTGTTTGAAATACTCCACTGTAAAAAAAATGCTTATTAATGTTTATATATGAATGCTTAGGGCTGATTCCAGCGTTATAGATGTGACATTTGCAGTAAAAAAAATGAAACATATATACTCAGAGAATGTATATGTTACCAGTATATTAAAACATCTGTTTATATTTTTCTTTCCCCTTAACCGTGAAGTTCAGGCATCAAAAAATATCGGTCTATAGACGTGTTTTATATTTAAAATAATGGAAACATTAATGCGTTACGGACGTGACAAAAAAAGACATGAGTTTTTGTGAGTTGACATACTTTGTGGAAATTCTGTCAATAAAAATGCAGAAGCCAAAAAAAATTACGAATGTGACTTATCTTCGTTACGGACGTGGCTGCTCTGAAATTGACAGTTGACACATTCTGAAAATCAGATAAATGCTTTCAAAACTTTAACAAAGACCTATTTCTGGATATCTGTTGGGTATGTAAACTAACAAACTTTAACCTCTGAGGCATCTGAATGGTAAGGTTGCACAATGAATCAAACTTAAATAGATATCACCTTGTTATATTTAAGGGCATGTGTGTTGTTAAAGGTTAACGCACGTTTAAATGTTCAAAACTCAATTCGGAAACAATGTTGCATGCTAACATGGTGCTTTTTTTACCCTGAATGATATAGAATTGCTACTAATCAGCTATAATATGTTTATCAAGCTCCTGATGTTAATGTTTCCAGACGAACTTGAGTTGAATGACGCCCGATTGTTAGTCCGCAAGTCCGTGTCTGTGTGGAGAATGGTATCAAAATCTAGTTGTGTCACAGTTATGGCAATATTATATTTGATTACAAAGTTTATTCTAGAGATGTGTTAGTCGATTGAATAAATAGTTTAATTTGTCCACTCAATGCGCTTGCTTTCGTTTTCTTGTCGCCAGTCATGTCGGGTTGCAAAAAGTCCATACAGATGACCAGGGTGAGGGAGTAAGCTTTATTATGAAAAGTTTTGTGTAGGCTATGTTAAACAAGCATAGAAAAAATAGGCATTGGTTATAGGCGTGTACGATGGATGACTATAATGTTTATATTTTATAGGCTATACAGGGTTCATACGTCATGGAAAACCTGGAAAAGTCATGGAATTTTGACATGGCATTTTCCAGGCCTGGAAAAGTTTTGGAAAAACAGAAAAACCCACAAAGTTTTGGAAAAGTCATGGAAATTAGTTTAACAAATATCTGTAAACTTGAATTAGGGCTGCGCGATATTGGAAAAATCTGACATTATGATATTTTGTATTTTTGTGATAAATATTGCGATGTGAAAACAATTTCACCAGGTGATTTAACAGGTTTATTTGGATTGATTGGGGGGTTTTGTAGGGGAGTGAATCTCGAATAATATAGAACAAATAAATTACAAGCATAGATAAAATATAGTAAAGATAAAAGTGAATTATAGTTTTCAGGTATTCACTATTCAGGTACAGATATTGAATAATCAACACTGCATAGTCTTCATGCTATATTTGTATATATTTGCTTCATTGTATATTATTTATTCATTCATTCATTTTCTTTTCGGCTAAGTCCCTTTATTAATCTGGGGTCGCCACAGCGGAATAAACCGCCAACTTATCCAGCATATGTTTTACGCAGCGGATGCCCTTCCAGCTGCAACCCATCACTGGGAAACATCCATACACTCCCATTCACACACATACACTACGGACAATTTAGCCTACCCAATTCACCTATACCACATGTCTTTGGACTTGTGGGGGAAACCGGAGCACCTAGAGGAAACCCACGCCAACACGGGGAGAACATGCAAACTCCACACAGAAACGTCAACTGACCCAGCCGAGGCTCGAACCAGCAACCTTCTTGCTGTGAGGCGAATGTGCTACCCACTGCGCCACCGTGCAGCCGTATATTATTTAATCTTTATTAAAGTTACAAAAAATGTCTTGTGGCCGGATGTTTTAAAATTTTAAATATTGAAATGTTCACACAGTCACAGGCCTTAAAGGGACAGTTTACTCAAAGAATTAAATGTACTCACTATTTACTCACACTTCACTTGTTTCAATACTATATGAGTTATTAAATTATATTGTTTTTGTGTTCATTAAAAAAAAAAGAAAACTCATAAATGTTTGAAAAAAGTGAAGGGTGTAATGAAAATGGCATGTCATTTTTGGGTGAACTATCTCTTTAAAAATGCATGCAGATGATAAACATTTACTCCATTATGATTAAACTCTATATTAAACTATAATCCCAACATTGCATATCCTGTGATTGATGTTATAAAAATGTGAGTGTAAGAAAAGCATGAAATGTGGTTGGATAAAAATGAAATTTACCATTGGCACAAACATCATATTTCATAGATAAACAAAGCAATTTCTTAAAAAAATTCCACAAGAGCACATCATTACAATAAAATATAGACCTTAATGAGCAAATTTAAATTGGTTTTGTTATTTTGGTAAAAACTTCAGTTTTTCATGATAAGGTTGACATTTTCATGGAATTGCTCTTAGTGAAGTGAAGTGTGAAGTGAAGTGAAGTGTGAAGTGAAGTGAAGTGTAGTGTAGTGTGGCCAAGTATGGTGTCCCATACTTGGAATTTGTGCTCTGCATTTAACCCATCCAAGTGCACACACACAGTTAGTGAACACACACATACCGTGAACACACACCCGGAGCAGTCTTAGGTAAAGATCAACATCACATAGTGATGTTTAGTCTTTATATTCTCAGCAAAATGTCTTGGGTAAATTAGAAGTGGTTTGGAATGTGAATTAGGCATAAGAAAATATTTAAGACTTAAACATAAAATTAGTAACTGTAGACAATGACTAAGCAAATCCATCTGGGTGAGACCCTCCAGTGACCGCCTTATAGGGTCATCCAATCACAATGCTAGATTTAAAAGGTGCCATCTTTTCAATCCCGCCTTCCATGGAAAGGATAATTCATTCTCTAAAAGAAGTTGAATGGGTGTTTTTCAATATAGGTGGCTGCTTGAAGGGTAGATGAAAACAATTGTCATGCAAGCATTACACCACTGAATTTCTACAAGGAAAAACAAAGGATTATCTGCACGTCCCAGGTTATCCGAATTGCAGAAAGACTTCATAACTTTTCAGAACTTTGCTGTGTGTTCCAGTAAGGATTTTCATGATGGTTGGATTTACAGTGCTTTTTCCAAGCCATCTGAAACCATCACTTTAGGACCACCACCTCCAGAAATCTGCGTGTTCCAGATTTGAGGACCTCAAGGATAAAGACCTTGGCTTTTTTCTGACATCAGGACCACCAGCTCCAAAAGTCTCGAGATTTCTTCTTCTCAAAGCTCAAGAGACCCCCGGCTGCTTGTTCAATGCATCAAGACCTGCAGGAAGATCCAACTTCTTCCAAACACTGCACCAACAGCAGAAGCGTAAATATACCACTTTCCAAACCTCTATCAGAGACCTTGGCATAGTGTGTTTCAGTATAAGATATTCTAATAGTAATTAGATGTTTATAACTGATATTCATTTTAACCTGTTTAACCTATCAGACTCTTGTCTTTAGAAAAGATAACAGATTAATCGATCACGACCCTAAACTTTATGATTCATGCCTATGCACTTCATCTATTGTACATTAAGTAATTTTAGTTATCCTTATTTATACTTTTGTTAATAAATACTAATTTATTACAATTGTATCCTCCTTGTGTTGCTAATGCAGTAGTAGGCTCTACCAGTCAGATGATCCCACTATACTTTAGATTTGGCCTGATAATAATGTCCTTCAAAATTGGTATAATTCATTTCAAAATTGTCTTTTGTTTGGTAATTATTGCCTCTGTGAAAGCTGTCACTGGTGCCCTGTTTAAAATGAGTTATTTATCTGTTATTTACACACCCCTTAAGACAGGAGTGACCAAAATCTCAATATTATTATTATTAACACTAATGTTAATTTTTAATATTCTAGTCAAACCAACAAAATTATCACTACATTATTTGGTGAGGCTGCGTGAGGCTAAAGTATCAATATTAATATTATATCAATACCTAAATATTGATGTTAATGTTTGTGATAAATTCAAAATTACACTACACATTCATTCATTCATTCATTCATTTTCTTTTCGGCTTAGTCCCTTTATTAATCTGGGGTCGCCACAGCGGAATGAACCGCCAACTTATCCAGCATATGTTCTACGCAGCGGATGCCCTTCCAGCTGCAACCCATCTCTGGGAAACATTCATACACACTCATTCACACGCATACACTACGGACAATTTTTACCTTACCCAATTCACCTATAGCGCATATCTTTGGACTTGTGGGGGAAACCGGAGCACCCGGAGGAAACCCACGCGAACACAGGGAGAACATGCAAACTCCACACAGAAACGCCAACTGACCCAGCCGAGGCTCGAACCAGCGACCTTCTTGCTGTGAGGCGAACGTGCTACCCACTGCGCCACCGCGTCGCCCTACACTACACATATCCCTGATTATTAATAGCAACCTGTACAGTATGTTCATCTGTTTGTAAATATCTGATTCTAGTTAATATGACTTGAATATTATGAATTTGAATTATGAATATTGAATATTAGGATTTGTACAAATTACCCATTCATTTCTATAATTGCACTTTTAAATTATACCTTTATCCTGCACTTGCTGCTATTGCACTACTGGTTAGACCTAAACTGTCTAAAATTTCGTACCCTTGTACTTGTACATATGTGACGATAAAGTTGAATCTAATCTAATCTAAAAATATGCACAATCGCTCAGTTTTACGACAGACACATTCAAAAGCATGAATATTATTATTGATTCATGGAGTAGAATTTTGTTAAATGAACAGATCTGGACTTCACAGGAGGAACTTCATCCAAGACTGAAAAATGCTCATTGAATGATTGAACTTGAGAATCAACATTACAATTACACATGAATTATCAAAGAGAGTAGACATTTTTCCTGCAGAAAGATTATTTAGGATTTAAGAATTAATGACTGGACTACCAGGTCACTTACATGAATAAGGGTGAAGAGATGAAAGTCAGTGGCGATTTGATCAGCCTCCTGCGAGGAAACCATTGACCAGTGAGAAAACAATTTCCACAAATGTATCAGGGAAAATGGAACAAAGATAGTAAAGCCTGACATTGTCAGCCATAGATGAGGAAATCACATTCAATAGATGGACTAATTCTACCAAGGCTGAGCTCAGAAGCTTTTCTGTCTCCTCCGTTTTCTTTGGTCAGGAAAAACAGATACTTGAGCTAATGAAGACAATAACTTTGTGGTATATCTGGCCAGGGAGGTGGCATGTCATGATTGAGCATCAGTTATCTTATTAGTAGCAGAGTTGTACGGTCATACACCTGCGCTATACAATATGTGCCCTTTCAGGCCAGGAACTCCAAGTTATGCCGGTATGACATTATGGGGGAATCACCAGAAGACCAATTACTCTGAAAAGTAAGAAAAAGGGCCAATGAATGCCCATGAGTTGGCAAGTCCAACTCCTCTCAGCTGCAGCTGATTATAATCAGCTGAGTATATAGCCTGCACTTAAAGGAGAGCTAGCCAGACTTCACACTTCAGAAGCCTCATGCGACTGAAGAGACGTTTTCTGCTGAGCTGAATTCCCCAGAGAGATCAAGCGGTTTTGTGCATCCAGTGCGTGTGACGACGTAGACAGCGGTGGTCGAGCTGGGTGATTCCCCCATCCCCTGGGCATTTCACTGGATACTTCTAAAAGAGCAGTCTAAAAAAATTCAGATTTCCCTAAGAGACCAACATGGTCAAGCAGCATGTCTTTTTCAAGATGTCGTTCCGACCATTCGTTTCTGGATGTGGTGGTTTCCTGGTCTCCAGATGATGGGCACGAGTGCTGAATCACATATCTGGGTGTCCAACATGTTGAAGTGGTGCTCACAAACAGAGAGCGAGTCTGTTGCATGGCTGAGATTGCGGCTCGGCTTTGCAAAAATGCGAGCCACCCCTGTTGCTCCCCTCAAGACGGTGAGCACTCGAGCAGGTCTGAGGATCACCGTAGGGGCTAATCTATCACCTCTGGGCCCGTGGACACGGTCACATTCAGATAACACTCCGGACCTGATGCCACCCCCTGGGGTGCAAAGAGCGATCCAGAATATGGATTCGAATGATGGCTGTAATTTCCCAGGCTGCTTCGGCGGTGGGACTGAAGGTGTCATTACCTCTGTTCCACCTGCCAGACCAACTAGATGGGTGCTATTTGGGGGCCAAAAGGGGGGTTAACCCTCAAAGCCCACCGTCCCCTTCTTCTCAGAGATGCACAGTGAGCTCACACAGGTATGGAGGGCACCTTTCTCTGCCCAATCCTTGTGTACTCCCGCCCACACCTCCCTCGATGGCGGAGCAGCCAGAGGGTACGAGACTATTCCACAGGTGGTTGGCACCGTGTACCAACAGTACCAATGCCAATCGCTGGCCAAGCTGCACGAGTCTGGTTCTTCCCCAGGCTTGATGCATGAGCTCCACACGATGACCGACTATGCTCTAATGACCTCCAAGTCAGCCACCCATGCCCTGGGGAAGACGATGGCCACACTTTGGTGGACCAGGAATGTCACCTCTGGCTTACCCTGCCAGATAAGCGCAACATTGACAAAGCTTGCTATCTTGACATGCCCATATCCCTGGCAGGTCTATTCAGCGAGACTGTCGGGGACTTTATTCAGGAGTTCTGGTCAGTGAAAGAACAGTTGAGCACGATGGGGCAGGCTGCAGCCACTCCTGCCTTGTGCAAGGAGATTGCTATCCTACTGGCGAATGATGCAATTGAGCTGGTCCCTCCAGCCGAGATGAAGAGCGGGTTTACAGACTAACTTCATCATGCCCAAAAAGAGCGGTAAGTAACAACCAAACCTAGATCTCCATTGAGTTTCAATTGATTTATTTAACAGGGACATGCACAAAAATACATCGACCTTGAAAGGAAAGATGTGTTGTGCCAGGTTTTAGCAAAGTTGCTATTTTCCACCTTTCCACCAACACCTCAGTGTGTACAAATTTGTTAAGACAAGAGCCACCTCTTGATCAGACGTGAAAACATCTTGTAGTTTGTGCATGTGATTAATTCTGTTGGAAAAGTATTCTACAGACTTGTGGCTCTATAAGAAAAAGAGGATTTGCCAAATGAGGTTTTACGCCTAGGGACAATACACTCCCCTCTTACCATGGCATATTTAAGAAGTCACCAGTGTCTTTTTGTTTGCTTTGAAGGCTGTCTTTGACATACATTAAAGCCCCACCCCCTTTCCCTTTATTTCTATCATGTCTATACATCTTGTATCCCGGAACATTTACTAGGGATGAGGGCATTGTAGGAGTAAGCCAGGTTTCTGTAAGACATAGGTAATCAAGGAATATTTGATATATTGGCACTACGAGTCAAGCAGTACAACAGCATTTGATGTAATGGTTATAGGAGAGGAGTGTACACAAGCTACAGACTAATTTCGCCACAGTTATGTTAGTATAATGATCAACACATACAGAGGCAAAGGGATCCAATGTAATAAAAGTCTCTGTTTTAGTATTTTTGATGTATATATTCCAGAAATCAAGTCCAGTTCCATGTCCAGTTGTATTTTCAGGTGGTCTCCTATTTTATTTAGAGAAAAGCCAACCTGCTGCTCGTGGGCATCCACATTCTCATCTATTGTAACGAGGTGGTTTAGGTGAGGATTGAACTCGGGTCTCTGGGACTCAAAGCTGGGGCTTTTCCCTGCTGAGCTTAAAAATAAGATTTCAAAAGTACAACAAAAATACTTGAAGCCGAGCTTCAAGGAAATAGACAAAACAAAACAGACACAAGGGTCAAAAATCACACTAGCAAAGTGTCGCTTAGCTTCTCACGAGATACAGAAGAACACCAGGCAATAATGGCTCAAGACTGAACACACTGGTTTGTTACACACAGACTTATATAGGGTAAAACACAGGTGTTGTTAAACTGGTTGATTGTTGACATATGGCAGATGGTGGGAAAGTGTGCCATCCACTGTTCTGGAGGAATTGCAGAAGTAGGATGCTGGTGTGTAACAAGCCAGGAGTGCCTCCTTCTGGCCAGGAGGAGAAACGCAGCCCAACGAATCCTTACATCTATTGTGACGATTGGCTTATTTTAGCACAGTCTCGGGATCAGTTGATTATGCAAAGGCACATGATGCGCCGGCATCCCGACCTGTTGGGGCTTCAGGTCATGGATGCATTGGCTTATATCTGGTCTGGGGACCTGCACAAATACAGTGCATCCGGAAGTATTCGTAGCGCTTCACTTTTTCCACATTTTTTTGTTGCAGCCTTATTCCAAAATGGATTAAAATAATTTATGTCCTAAATATTCTACACACAATACCCCATAATGACAATGTGAAAAAAGATTTTTTGAAATTGTTGCAAATTTATTAAACATAAAAAAACCTGAAAATGTACATGTACAAATGTACATAAGTATTCACAGCCTTTGCTCAATACTTTGTTGATGCACCTTTGGCAGCAATTACAGCCTCAAGTCTTGAATATGATGCCACAAGCTTAGCAGGTTGGATGGGAAGCGACGATGTACAGCCATTTTCAGATCTCTCCAAAGATGTTCAATAGGATTTAGGTCTGGTTCTCTGGCTGGGCCACTCAAGGACATTCACCGAGTTGTTGTAAAACCACTCCATTGATATTTTGGCGGTGTGCTTTGGGTCATTGTCTTGCTGGAAGATGAACCGTCACCCCAGTCTGAGGTCAAGAGCACTCTGAAGCAGGTTTTCATTCAGGATGTCTCTGTACATTGCTGCATTCATCTTTCCCTCTATCCTGACTAGATTTCCATTTCCTGCTGCTGAAAAACATCCCCACAGCATGATGCTGCCACCACCATGCTTCACTGTAGGGATGGTATTAGCCTGGTGATGAGCGGTGCCTGGTTTTCTCCAAACGTAACGCCTGGCATTCACTCCAAAGAGTTCAATTTTTGTCTCATCAGACCAGAGAATTTTGTTTCAGATGCCTTTTGGCAAATTCCAGGCAGGCTGCTATGTGCCCTTTAAATCTGAAGTAGATCTGAAATAACTATAGGATTATAGGTACAGGCATTTACAAGGGGAGTAATTTCTTAGCAATGAAAAAATAATCGATTCATGAAAAAGATTCATGCATGGGAGAAAAGAAAGAAAACTGTTTATCGCAAGGGTTGAAAAAGCACCATACATCTGAGACTGAATGCTGCTACATGAATAGCCAGATGACTTGGGGTGATTTAGACAAAGAGAGAGGCCTACTAGATTGAGACAGCAATTAAAGGCACCACCAAGAATAAGCTGTCAAGTGTCTATATCTGGAAGAGAATAGCGGAATTTATTAAAGAAATCCATGTTGTCCCAGTTTGGGTCATATACATTATTTAGAATTAAATTATTGCCACTGAGCTTCCCTACCACAACAATAAAGCGACCAATGAGGTCTGAAATTATTTTGGTTGCAGAGAGTGTAACTGACTTGTACACAAGGATAGCAGTACCTTTTGCCTTATTTGAAAAGGAAGAATGATAAAGCTGGCCTACCCAGTTTAAGATGTTCCTCTGGTATTAAGTGCTTTTCCTGCAAAAAAAAAAACCCTGTAACTGAAAATAACGATGTCTAGTTAGGTGATTACATGTAAAACTGTGAGAGCAAGCAGAGCACCTGACTACACTGCACGCCTCATAAAACTGCCACTTTAAACATCAGCAGATCACTGTGCCGTTCAAACTACATAACCTGATTTTGTATCTTTTAATCACGGTGGTATTTCACACTGTGACACAATGTAAATGATCCACAAGATGGGGTAACACACTATGACAACAATTCTGTCTATATGCTACATGACCGACTGTATAACAACAACTCTGTCACCCAAAGCTCTGTCCATCTACCAAAGCACAGCCAATGAAATGTTTAAGGACAGAACAGAACACTATTGGCTGCTTATGTGATGATGACATAACTGACACACAGCATTTGAAATCTCTCTGAAAGCATTTAAGGGAGTGTTTGAAAGCAATGTCAATCAGTACAGTTTAGCTGATAGACATGACTTTAATATGCTCTTGTGTCTGTGTAATTACAGTGTGACGTAAGTGCTTCGATGATCATGGCCAATCATAGACATGGATGTACAGTGTGCGCCTGCTTCATGCTGATGTGGGAACTAAGTTTGGAAAAACAGCAACAAAATGATTACACAGTGCTTTGCATGCAGTGCAAGTGAAAGAGGAACTAGATCAAATCAGGCACAGTGTCAGCCTTAAAACAATTTTAAAAAGACAAAAGCCAATATCAGTACATATTTAAAAAGCTTGTTTTTTTTCTGACCTGGCAAATGGACAGTGCTCATGTCACACTAAGTATAGTAAAGTAAAGTATTTCCTCTAGTGCAAGAGATATAACAAGGTTTTTCATTTTCTAACATAACCTTCAAAGCATGTGGCTCCTCGCACTTTCTCAAACATCTGACTTACACCTCACAATAATCTCTGTTTCTCACACTCGACACTGAACATTATGACAAAATATTAACATATTATTATAATACATACATGAAACATCACCTTTAAGAATGGTATATCTCATTTGACTATTCTACAAGTTTTAAACTATTCTTGAGACTACTCAACGTCAATTTATGTATTTTCACTTACCTTTGTGAAAAAAGATGCAATCTTCGTGCAAGAACTTATATGATTTTTTGTGCTTTCAGTGCAGAGACATTGCATGAAGGTCCACGAGACTTAAAACATTCACTGACGCAAATGCGTGAAAAGTTGTCAAGGAGATTGTGAAAGCTAGCGTTTGACAGCATTATGCATGAGTATCGATCCATAACTATTGCTGTCGCGGATGTGTGTTCGAACATCCATGGATAAAGGATTGGCTGCAGATCTTCACTATAGCTGGGTCGAGTTGGCAGACTGATTCAGAATATTTAGCACTCTAATTATTTGATTTTCATCTGGGAGATGTCAACGACACACCAGAAAGCCTCTGGTGCATCATTCAGTAGTTCAAACATAAAGACTGCTGAAAACCAATCAAAACTGATTTTCCCACAATCACAGCCTGATCTGTCGTCGAGCTCATTAACTTAATCCGGTTGAAATTGGGCTTAAAATGACATAAGTTGAACTAGGCATTCATCAAACACAACCATTTCAGATTCTGGAGTCTCTGCTAATGAGAGGGTGATTTGAATCAGGTGTGTTTGAGTAATGGCAATTTTACACTGCAAGATTTTAGCCCTGAGTTTCGCTCACTGACAGGTTTTGTGAAATCGTCAACAAAAGCTTAAAATCGAAGGCAAATTGGCCTTCCACACAAGTGCGATTTATCAAAAACTTGATCAGATAGAATTGCTAACATGTTACCAATACCCATTAAATATTTAGGATGTTAAATATCTGGACTTGTCAGCCATTCATAATCATGCTGTGTGAATGGGTTCTGACAGAAAAACACATCAGTGATTACCAAGAGCCAATGATAGAGCAGAATAGATAGATAGAGCTATCTCCGACAATTTGAGTGACTGGCCAGAACTTGTAGATGGCCAATGAGGAGTGGAGCTGCCAGTTGGTACCACTGTTGACTGGGTGTGCATTAGAGGCATATCTCATAACGGATGAGGAGGAAGTAAACAAGTATGACCTCCTGAAAATGCACTGCTGCACAAGAACAAAGTGAAAGGGCAAAAGAAGAAGATTAAGCTGGAGGGAATGTTTGGGGGAGAAAAACAAATGGTGGAGGTCAATAAATAATTTTGCAATGTGCTGCTGCTGATGAAGCAAATGTGTCTTTGTTTCCGTTTAATGTTATTGTAATGCTTATTTATTCTGATATTGTGGTCTATTGTATATTGTATATTGTAGGTCTCCACTGACCTACAATCGCAAACAATTTGATAAGTGCCGTAAAGATGATATGTTGTTGATCGCAGATTTCTTTAGTATTAGTGTTCCTCATAATGCACTTGTGAGATTGAGGAGGTGTTGCACACTGAGCTCTTAAAACAAAATATCTTACCGGAAGCGGGTGTGATTACAGGTGTTGCATTTAGTTGGGAGCTACCAGAATTTTGGGAGCTGTGGAGATGGAACTCAAATCTTACAGTGCCAATTACATCCCGTTCCCCCATCTTCCGTAGATGAAAAGTTGTTGGTAGTCTGTTTGAAGGAGTTAGAGCTAGAACTCTAGTTGAAAGCAATATTAAAGTCAGCTGCTACAGATCTGAGCTCTTGAGCTTGAGTCACGGCATGACATTCAACTGAAAGAGTTTGAACTTAAGTTAAAGATTTCCCAAGTTCAGCGTTCCTCTTCAGAGGCTAATGTGAATGTTATTCCAGAGCCTGTGGTTGCATCATCTCCTCTAACATTAGAACAAAGCCATATACATTAGCTACAGTAGGTTTACCATCAGAAATTCAGAAGACATGTTAAAATCCCCATGCAGCCAAACATTTGTTGAATTCACCCATGAGAAAACTGATCTGTTTGAGAAAGTAAATCACAACTGCAAGTACAATCACAACTTTTGAACAGTTAAAGTAGTTCATCTTGATTGAGGAGTTTAAAAATTGCATTTCTGAAAAGTTTGTTGTTTATTTTAAATGAACAGAAAGTTTCTTCTTTTGCTGATGCTGCTGTCTTTGCAGATGAGTTTGTTGTTTTTTATTCCCCTTGCTCTTTCTCACACACTGCAGTAGATTGTACTCCTAATCCTAAATGTCTGCCAGTTGCAGCAAAAGATGAGAAACCACTAGATAGATTCCTTTAGCAGCTCAGGAATGTTTTTATTGCCATGAAAAAGGGTATTTGATTGCTATCTGTCCAGTATTGCAGTGTAAGAATCAATGGAGACTTTAGAACACCTCTAAGAGTGTTGCTTTTGTTCATGTTCCTTATTCTGAGGCCTTAAACTCAATAGACTCGATGTTTGAACAATTTGTTTGTAATGGGGGAATTGCTTTATATAATTCTGAATCAGAGTTTAAATCTGTACATATCTTGCATGACGTGGGAGCTGCACAGACATTTATTTTAGCAGACCCTTCTTTTCTCAGTCTAGTTGCATCTCTGATATGTTGGTGAAAGGAATTGAGTTAGGAATAGTGAGAGTTCCCTTACACACCATTAACTTGTGTTCTGACATTGTAACTGGTGTAGTAAAAATTGCTGTACATTCTCGGTTGCCAGTAAAAGGGATTTCTCTTATTTTGGGAAACGATCTGAAAACGATCTGGAAATTATCTAGTAAAGTTAATTATTTACATGTGGTTACAGATGTGCCATGTGTGTCTGGTGGAGATGACTTAGCACAGGAATTTTCAAATGTATTACAGTCCTGTGTTGTCACTCGAGCACAAGCTCGGTAGTTTAAGGATAAGATTGATTTTTCTAACTTTTCTTTTTTTTTTTTTTTTTTTGCGACTGAAATTGAAAATGATTGTTCCTCCAATGTGATTGTTCAGCCTAGCCTTCATTTTTGATTTTGTACGCAGAAATTAATCAGTACTCAACAAGCTAATGAAACGCTGTTGACATGTAAATTATCTTTGATTGACAAGTCTGAAGTGATAATGTGCTTATGCGAAAGTGGTGCCCTGAAAAAGTAAAACATAAGTGGAGTTCAGTATTTTAAGTTGTTGTTCCACAGTCCTATAATGCGCATATATTAAGTATAGCCCATGACTATGAGCATGAACTTTACGGACACTTAAGTGTCAATAAAACCTTCAATAATCTCCTAAAGACTATAATTCATCTTTGTTGTATAGCACATCAAAAGGATTGTGATGAGCAGTTACCATTTTTGTTGGTTGCTATTCGCAACACTATGCTTTAGTCTTTAGGGTTCACTCCTGCTGAGTTTATTTTTGGACATTCCATTTGTTGGCCATTGAAGTTGCTCCAAGAGCACCTTCTTGCTGAGGGTCCCTCATCTAAGTCTCCTAGCCAGGTGCTAGATTATGTCAGTACATTCCTTAAAAGGTTGCATTCTACCTGCAAGATAGCTCATCAGTCTTTACTTTCATCTCAGTCCAAAATTAAAGCTATTTATGTACAAAAATCTGTAAAGTGTTCATTTTAGGTTAGTGACAAAGTGCTCATGTTGTTGCCCTTGCCAGGTTTCTCACTGCAGGCAAAGTTTGCAGGCCCATATGAGATAGAGGAGAAAATCAGTCATCCGAACTATGTTGCACGAAATTCTGAGACACACAGAAAGGTTCTGTGTTTGTCACATAAACATGTTAAGGTCATATGCGCCCTGCATGCCCTTTCTGTAACACTTCCTGTGGAAATAGTTTCGCCCTGTGTTGAAACATGACATTGAAGTTGCTGTTCATCATCCAATTAAGCAAAACTATTATTGAGTCAACCCTGACAAACATGAATTAATGAAACAAGAAATTAACTATCTTGTAAAGCATGGTTTTGCTTTTCATAGCTCAAGTCTCTGGTGCTCCCTTGCTGATTTCAAAAACCAATGGTTCTGCATGTTTTTGTACTACAGAAGGGTTAACCAGATCACTAAGACAGAGTCCTATCCACTTCCATGAATAGAAGATTGCATTGACAGAATTGGAAGATTTAAGTTTTTAACCAAATTAGACTTACTAAAGGGTTACTGGCATTTGCTACTTACAGAATTGCTTCAGAAATTTCAGCATTCGCCTATCTTGATGATGTTGTGTGTTATTGAGAAAACTGGTGTTCCCTTCATACGGGAACTTCAACGTGCGTCTGTAGAAACAGACTATGGGAGTACGTCAGACGACCAATCACTCTGAAGAGTAAGAAAACGGGCCAATGAAATGCCAAATTGCATTGGCAGAGCTCTGCTCCACAGCTGGCAGCAATGAGCTATCAGCGCTATATAAGCTGCACGCTGTGGAGTGAGCCTCAGAATTTATTTGCTTCAGACCCTCTCACGAGACTGAAGACACTCTATCTGCCAACCTGATTTCAAGACTGAAACCAGTTTACTCACCAGTGCGGGAGATGACGTGACAGCGGCAGTTCATCTGGGCTTCCTGTCCCCTGGGCGTTTCGCTGGTAGTCACAAAAGAGCAGTTTCACACTAAAAGAGCAGAGTCCCTAAGAGAGCAACACAGTCAATCAACACGTCTTTTTCAAGACGCTGTTCTGACTGTGCGTTTCTGGATGCGGTGGTTCCTATCTCCGGATGATGGGCACGGGTATCGCGTCACACGTCTGGGGGTCCAGCATGTCGATGCGGTGCTCGCGGACAGCTCATGCTCTCACTGTGAGAGCGTGGCTGTTGCACAGCTGAGATCGCGGCTTCCAAGCCACCCCCGTTGCTTCCCGTGAAAGCGGTTAGCACGCGGGCAGATCTGAGGATTACAGTGGGGGCTTATCCGTCGCCTCCGGGCCCGCGGACCCCCCACTGCTCCACAGAACGCTCCATCCAAGCTTCGAGTGGTGGTGCGGTTCATCCCCCGGGATGCCCGCGCTTCCGCTTGATGACACCGGAGATTACATGTCCATCGCGACATCGGAGGGCGAGCTGTCATGCTCAGATGACAGACGGGGCTCGCTTCCATCCTACGGGGTGCAATGCGTAGTCACGGTTCTCGAATCAGACATGATGGCTGCGTTTCCTGGGCTGCTTCGGCGGTGTGGCTGGAGATGGCTTGTCCCCCAGTCTCACCGCCGGACCGACTAGAGGTGTGGCGTGCGAGCTGATGTAATATGAATCTTCCAGCTCCCTTCCACTTCTACCCAGGGGCGCACAGCGAGCGCACGCTGGCATAGAGGGCGTTTTTCTCTGCCCGGTCCTCGTGCGCTTCCGCCTTCACCTCCCCTGATGGCGAGGCGGCCAGTGGGTACGAAGCTATTCCCCAGGTGGTTGGCCGCCACCTGGAGGGGTAAGCTGAGACCCCCATCCAAGGCGGGTGGGTTTTCTGTGTCTCTCATGGCCAGAGCCCACACCGTTGCGGGCCATGCCGCTTCTGCCCTGAACCACAGCACCTGCTGTGCTGCACAGGGGCGGTTCTTCCCCAGGCTTATGCGTAAGCACCGTACGGTGGTCGACTAGGCTCTCATGACCTTCAAGTCGGCCGCCCGTGCCCTGGGGAGGACGATGGCCACACAGTGGTCCGGAAATGCCACCCTTGGCTTACCCTGGCAGATATGCGCCGCGCCGACAAAGTACGCTTTCTTGGTGTGCCCATATCCCAGGCAGGCCTACTCGGCGACACTGTCGGGGACTTTACCCAGGAGTCCTCGGTGGTGAGAGATCAGCCGTGCGCGATGGAGCGGGTCATCTCCTGGTGGGCTCGGAAAACTGCTCCTCCACCGGACCCGTCCGCGCTGGCTGTTCTTTAACGAGAGCGCTCTTCCCGCGGCTCCAGAATGCTCTGCCGTCACAGCCCGTTACACTGGCTAGTGAACGCGCCGAGCCTCGCCGCAGGAAGTTGACGCTCCCGTCATAGGTCGCCGTAAAGTCCGGTAATCGGACCGCGAAGCGAACCTAAGGCGGGACACTTGGAGAGGAGGAGAACCGTTCTTTCCCCGGTGGAGGGCTGGGGCTCCCACGCGAACTAATGTAGCGATCCGAAAAGAGCGGCTTTTCCTCCCTCTGGGTGTGGATGCCCAATTGCTGCCAGCATGGGACGCACTGCCTTCCAGCTCTCAGCTTTGGTGCACTTCGCCACAGGCTTTGAGGACGCCAGAGGATGATCTCCTTTCTCGCACCTCCAGCCTCTCCGCGGGATCCTGGGAGGAAGGTAAGAGGCTCTCTCTTATTTTCAGCTCTTCCTGAGGCCGCTCTGCTTCCCGGGGTGAGCACTCCCCTCCCGAGCTGCCCCTCCGTTGGCATGTCATTGATCAGTCCGATGGTGCCATTAGCGCGGGCTCTCCCAGCCTGGTTAGCGCTGCCCAGCCCGTCGCGGTGGCTCATGCGGACGATCAGACTCGGCTATGCGATTCAACTCGCTATCCGCCCTCCCAGGTTCACGGGTGTTCATACTATGAGGGTTTCCCCCGAGAGCGCCCCTGTCTTGCGAGAGGAGATTGCTGTCCTCCTGGTGAAGGATGCAATTGAGCAGGTCCCTCCAGCCGAGATGAAGTGTGGGTTTTACAGCCCGTACTTCATCGTGCCGAAGAAGAGCGGTGGGTTATACCAATCCTATCTGCGCATTTTGATCTGTCATCCGTTCAGGATGCTGATCAGGGTGCTCATGCAGAAACGCATCCCCCAGTGCGTCCGTCCGCGGGATTGGTTGCAGCTAGAGACCTGAAGGACGCTCACTCCATGTCTCGCTCTCTCCCTCCTAAAGTGCGACGGGGCCCGAGCATGGCAGTAAATGGTTCTCCCCTTCGGGCTCTCCCTGTTCCATGCGTGGAGGATGTCCTGTGTCTCTTTGACGCACGCGCATCTGCATTTTTGATTATTCTTTGACTGGGTCAATTTTTTCAGACCTTGAATTAGTCGATTATGCATAGGGACCTGGTGCTCTGGCACCTCGGCCTGTTGGGGTTTCAGGTCAACCGAGAATGAGCAAGCTCTCCCCTCGGCAGAGCTTCTCTCATCTCGGGTTGGAGCTGGACCTGGTCTCCATCACGGTGCGCTTTTAGCGCGCTGGGCTAGTGCTGCCCTGTCCATTTAATTCGGCAGTTATAGTGGTTTCACTGAAGTTTTTCAGAGGCTCCTGGGGCATATGACATTTTGTAGCCGCTATCACGCCGCTCAATTGTTCATATGAGACCACTTCAGCGCTGGCTTCGCGATCGGGTCCCCAGATGGGCATGGCGCGCGGAGACGCACCGGGTGTCCATCACTACGCTGTGTCTCCGCACCTTCAGCCCCTGGATGGACCTTGCCTTCTACGGGCCTGGGTTCCCTTAGAACAAGTGTCCAGTCATGCTGTCATTCTGACGGATGCTTCCAGTACGGGCTGGTGGGCTGTGTAAATCGAGCATGCAGCCGCAGGTTCGTAAATCGGACTTCGGTTGCATTGGCATTTAATTGCCTGGAGTTGTTGGCAGTGTTTCTCCCTCTCCGCCGGTTCCTACCGGTACGGGAGGGGGCACATGTGTTGGTTAGGATGGCCAGCATAGCTGCGATAGCGCACGTCATCCATTTACCGCATGTCTCAGCTCGCTCGCCATCTGCTCCTCCGGAGTCATGCGGCTTAATAGCTGCGCGCCGTTCATATCCCATACGAGCTCTACCGTGCCAGCTTACATGCTCTCACGACAGTTACGTTTCTGGGAGAATGGAGACTCCACCCCGCAGTCCAGCTGTTATGGGCACGCTTCAGAGAGGCCCAGGACATCCTGCCGCTTCTCCTGAGTGGCCCTTTGCCAGCTGCTTTCCCTGCTCTGCATGGATGCGCTGGCTCTCAGCTGGCCCCGGGTTTACGCAATATGTGTTTTCCCCAGTGAGCCTGCGCGCGCAGACTCTGTGCAAGGTCGGGGAGACAAGGTGCTGGTCTCGCTCGTTGCGCCTCCTTGGCCCAACCGGACCCGAGTTTCCAGACTCACACTCCTCGTGATGGCCCTCCCTGACGAATTCCCCGGAAGAAGTACTCCTTTTTCTGGGACGGGCACCCTCTGGCACCCGCGCAGCATTCTGGAACCCTCATTGAGGGTTTCTAGACAGAGCGCGGTAGACTTAGGTGACCTATCAGTAGATGGTTAACACCGTCACTCAGGCTAGAGCACCCTGTATAGGCAAGCCTATGTCCTGTAGTGGAGTCTATTCGTTGTGTGGAGCTCTTCTCTCTGAGAAGAACCCCGGACATGCCAGATTAGTGTTGTGTTTTCTTCCTTTAGGATAACTGGAGCGCAGGCTGTCACCCTCCAGACTGAAGGTTTGGCATGCTGCCATCCCCGCTCTCTCTGGCGGCGGATGGTAGCGCGCTGGGAAAGCATAACCTTATCAGCCGGTTCCTCAGAGGTGCGTGGCGCGAGATGGTTAATTCCATCCCCGCCCCCCTCTCTTGCCCTCTCGGGATCTCTCTAGCCCCAGCGGTTATGATTAGGTCCATTGAGCCATTCGACTCAGTATCTATAAGTTTTCTGTCCATGAAGGCAGCTCTGCTGGTCGTGTTGGTATCAGTCAGGAGGGTTAGGATTCGGTGGCATTTTCGGTGCCAGGAATATGGACCGGCCCACTCTCACGTTTACCTGAGACCCAAGGTTCCTACCACCCCTTTTTTATATTAAAAGTGGTAGTGAGCCTGCAAGCGCTGTCTGCGGAGGAGGCAGACCCAGCCCTTTTATTGTATGTCCGTGCATTGCGCTTAATGTGACATGTAGAGCATACGTCTTTAAGCAGCTCTTTTCTGTTATGATCGGCAGAAGGGAAGTGCCATATCAAAGCAGAGGTTGGTCCATTTTATAGTTATGCCATTGCCCTCGCCTTATGTGCCAGGGCAAGCTGTGTCCCCCGGGAGAGAGAGCCCACTTTTAAAAAAAACAAAAAAAAACGGTGCCTCCTTTTCGGCGTGAGTACGCAGCGCCTCTTAACAGATTATGCAGAGCTGTGGGCTGGGCGACACCTAACACATTCACGAGATTTTATAATCCTCGAGTGGAGTCGGTTTCCTCCCAATTACTGGGTCACTCCGGTCAATTGGGACGAAATTAAACTCGGTGTCAAAAACGCTTGCTGCGCCATGCTCCCTAACCCGGAGATACGTGCGCCTTTTCTATTCTGCTAGTAAGTTTCCCGCTTGGCGAACCCTAGAGAATTCCTCCGAGGCCCCCAGCACCCGACTCAGCGGAGGAGCCGGGTGCCTGGCTCAGTGTGATGTCTGGTATGCCCACTCTTGGTCTACCCACATGCTGAGGTTTGGTGCCAGCTATGCGCGGTCCCCGATGGTGATCCCATATGCTTATTCAGCCACGGAGTGTTCCCCCTGACCAGGCGGACCCGTGTCTTCCCTAGCCGCTAACCAGCTTATCATATATAGCACTCCCCCTCCATAGGGCTAGTCCATATGTTCTTATTGCCATCAAGTCTCCCCTCTGGGGTAGCAGGTGGCCTCCGCAGCGTCCTCCCCCTTAGGGGACTGGCACGCTTTCCCAACGTACTGTCGTATTTCTAAAATCCCTAGACTATATTAGCTAGGTAAAAGCACATTTACGACCCCCGATCTAAATTATAATTATTCCCATGTAATGGTAATTAAGGGCCTAAGGGACGTTGGAAAGTTGCGCTCTTGGTGATGCTTGTGCGCCCATGCTATGCTTGGCAAACTTCACATCAGGAGTGTGACGGGCTTAGCTGCAGTGGCGTTTTCCATACAGTCTCCCATAGTCTGTTTCTACAGACGCACGTTGAAGTTCCCGTATGAAGGGGAATGTCCTGGTTATGTCCGTAACCCACGTTCCCTGAATAAGGGAACGGAGACGTGCGTCTCCACTGCCACAGCAGCTGAGTCTCCAGCTGATTAGCTGAGTGATCGGCTCTTCAGCAGGCAAATTCTGAGGCTCACTCCACAGCGTGCAGCTTATATAGCGCTGATAGCTCATTGCTGCCAGCTGTGGAGCAGAGCTCTGCCAATGCAATTTGGCATTTCATTGGCCCGTTTTCTTACTCTTCAGAGTGATTGGTCGTCTGACGTACTCCCATAGTCTGTTTCTACAGACGCACGTCTCCGTTCCCTTATTCGGGGAACGTGGGTTACAGACAGAAGCCAATTTAACTTTAAATCTTGCCAAATGTGAATTTTGCCTTGCTACTGTTCAATATTTAAGAAAGGAAGTCAGCCATGGTACTGTAAAACCAATAGAAGCCAAAGTCAATCCCACTGTTCATTTTCCCATACCTCAGACAAAAAGAGAACTTTGACAATTTCTGGCCATGGCAGGATACTACAGAAGTTTTTGTAGGAATTTCTCTGACAACCTTAAGAAAGCTGTTCCATTCATTTGGTCTTCTCAGTGCCAATTAGCCCTTGATTCTTTAAATAATTTCTTGTGTAGCACACTTGTTTTGGCTAATCCTGATTTGTCAGAAGTTTTTAAATTTAAGGTTGATGCGAGTGGTACTGGAGAGCGGGTGCTGTATTATTAATGAGATGAAAATGGAATTGATCACCCAGTGTGTTTTTTTTTTCTAAGAAGTAAGTTTATGTTGGTTCAAGTTCACAGCCTGTTGTTTTTACTGATCATAATCCCCTTGTGTTTCTGCAGACGTTCTGTAACAAAAAAATCAAAGGCTTATGTGTTGGGCTTTAATTTGTTAAGACTTTAATTTAAACGTCCAGTACAAAAAAGGCGAAGATAACATTATTGCTGATTCTTTGTCAAGATCTTGTTTGTAAACATGAACATGTTTATTTTGTTCGTGAGAGTGTTATGCCCCTTTATTTATTAATTATGTTGTTTTTGTTTGGGAAGTGTTCTGCATATGTTTTCTCTGCAGGAAGCAGCTGATTGCTCCCTGTCTTGTGCTGCATCCCAATTCGCATACGATCCATCCTAAATAGTATTCGAAAATAGAATTGGTATGTCCCAGACCATAGTATGTTAAAAAGAGTATGCCAAAGTTTCCCAGATGGTTTACTATTTCCTGTAAAAAATCGAAGTGTAGAAGCGTCCATACTCTAACCGCTAATATTGCCCACAATACATTGCACGTTGGACCTGAATTTTATTCGAACTACAAACTTGGGTAAAAACTGTAAACAAACTACAAACATGGCAGATGCGTGAGACCAACCGTCAAGTAGAGAGGCTTCAGTAAAGTTGTTCGAATGACTGTTAATTAATATCTAGCCAACTGGAACATATTTAAACCGCGTTTTCTGTGTTATATTTAATCTGCAACAACAATGTGAACTTATATCAAGATATGTTTGGACATTAATTTCTGAGTTAACGTTACCCAAAGAGCTGAGGAGATTTCTCTGCATGAAAGACTTGCGAATGGCAGATTATGCTGCTGCTTTTCCAATAAGGTAGGTAATTAAATGTGGACGATGTGTCGAGATGATTGACTGGTGACGTAACTAAGCAACATAACGATCTGTTAACGAGGAAGTAGTATGTCCCAAAGCATACTCTTCTGTTACACACTCAAAAGTATATACTTTTCCTTTACAAAAAAAGTACATACTTTTAGGGTGTAGTATAAGTATGTGAATTGGGACGCAGCAGGGGTCTTGCCTCTGGTCCAATTGATGCCATCCTGCCTGGTCAGCTGACTCCTGGCTGCCTATAGAGCCTTTCTTCGTCACTTTCTGTTTAGCTGTTTGAGCTCACTTGTGGCTGGTAGTGCTGTGCGTAAATAACAGATAAATAACTCCTTTTAAATGGGGCACCAGCAACAGCTTTCACTGTGGCAATAATTAACAATCTTAGACTGTTGAAACGAATTATACAAATTTTGAAGGAGTTTATTATCTGGCCAAATCTGAAGGATAGTGAAATTGCCTGACCTGTAGAGCCTATTTCTGTATTATCAACACAAGACACAATTGTAATAAATCTGTATTTATTAACAAAAGAATAAACAAGGGTAACTAAAATTACTAAATGTACAATAAATAAAGTGCTTAGGCATGAATCATGAAGGTGACTAAATTGAGGAGTTGTGATTAATAACTCTGTTATCTTTTTTTTAAGACAAGCTAGAGTCCGATAAGGTAAATCTTATTCTAAAATAACAAACTGAGGAAGTTTTGTTATTAATGAATATCAGTTAAAAACATCTAATTAATTAGAATATCTTATATAGAATATACTGAAACACACTATGCCAAGGTCTCTGACAGAGGTTTGGAAAGTGATATATTTATGCTTTTGCTGTTGATGCAGTTGTTGGAAGAAGTTAGATCCTCCTGCAAGCAGACATGGGTCTCTTGAGCTTTGAGAAGAAGAAATCTGGAGATTTCTGGAGGTGGTCCTGATGTTGGGGACATGCCAATGTCTTTATCCTTGAAGGTAGAGGTCCTCAAATCTGGAACACACCGATTTCTAGAGGTGGTGGTCCTGAAGCAATGGTTTCAGATGCCTTCGAAAAAGCACTGTGGGTCCAACCACCATGAAATTCCTTGCTGATACAAAGTTCTGAAAAGTTCTGAAGTATTTCAGCAATTTGGATACCCTGGGATCCTTTTGTTTCTCCTTCAGACGTCTTCTCCTTCATCCTTTTGTTTCTCCTTCAGTGGTGTAACACTTGCATTGAAAACCACCCTATTGAAAACCACACAAATTGTGAACCACACATTCAAGTGTCTTTGAGACAATGTTTTATTCTTTCCCTGGAAGGCGGGATTGAAAATATGGCGCCTTTCAAATAAAGCATTGTGACTGGATGATCCTGTGAGAGTGCCACCCATAGTGTGACTGGCATTTGCATAGTCACAGTTTACAGTTAAACTATTTTTATATTTAAAAGTCTTAAATATTTTCCTATGCATAATTCACTTTCCAAACCACTTCTAGTTTACCAGAGACATTGTGCTGAGAATATAGGGACTAAACATCACTATGCAATGTTGATCTTTACCTAAGCCACAGGTGTCAAACTCAGTTCCCAGAGGGCCGCAGCTCTGCACAGTTTAGTTCCAACCATAATTGAAAACACCTGATCAAACTAATTGAGTCCTTCAGGCTTGTTTGAAACCTACAGGTAAGTGTTTTGGAGCAGGGTTGGAACTAAACTGTGCAGGGCTGCGGCCCTTCAGGAACTGAGTTTGACACCCCTGACCTAAGCATTTATATATATTTAACATTAATAAGCAAATTTTAATACAGTGGAGTATTTTAAACAGTGCACATTAAATATATGCATGATTATTTCAATCTAAAGGGATATGGAGTGAAATATTAAATTCTGTGTCCACTTTGGGAGATAGAAATATTGTAATCTGTGTGTGTGTGTCTCTGTGTCTGAGACGATGTAGATCAGAAGGAAATTGTAGGTTAGGTCAAGAACCCGTTCTGCAAGTTCTGGCCTCCTAACATCTTTGTTCTTCAGAATAACAAAGGACGGATGGTTATTCACTGTCTCCATTGCCACTCTTAACTAATAAACTTAAACAAAAAGGCAGAGTGATAGTGTTACTTTAACTGGTTACAGCATTTGTTCATATTGAAAATAAATTTTGACAACCGAATTTCCACAAGTTCCTGATTTTACTGCTGATCACTACAGTGGTCTGTAGTGTCTGTGTTAACACAATTTTCCCTGTAGACAGCATGTGTCTTAATCAACTGACACATGGATATGGAGTTGAATTAAAGTGTTTCTCCATGCTTTGTTCCCTATGCCTCACTGATACCCCTTCTAAGACTCTTCCATGCTTCTGTATAGGCCTGCAAGTCCCCAGACTTATATGCAGAATCACATTAAGTTGATTCCTCACCTTGATATTAAACCATGGTATTTGTTTGGGAAACTATTCCTTCATGACTCTGAAGACAAGAATTCTGTTTATGTAAAACACAACATACATAAACAAAAACACATACACATAATCTAGTGTCATACTCTGTTTTACTATGCACATGATTTGCTGTCAGCTGTTCTTTGTGCACCCAGAGGTTTAACTCCCTTTAATAGCTTTATTAAATCACAAGGCATATTTTCCCTACATTTGTCCTAATGCACATCCAAGTTCCCTTGCAAGTGGGAAAATATATTTTGTAGCCTAATTAGAAATGACAGGCAGTTATCATCAATCCCTGTGTGTAAGTGTGGTGGTTTGGAGATGAGTGTTTGCTCATTCTGTTGAATTTGTGGATCTTTTCTGTGCCTGTTTTTTGGTCTGTATGTGTTTGTGGCATATATTAAATTATCTTGGTCTGTTTTCATTGTCTTTTCAGGGGAGTTGGAGAAACAACAGGGAGCCACGACTCACCCTATCAAGAGCAATGGTACTCAGCTTGAGTTGAGAGGAAGACAAGGTTCTCCTTCAGGTACAACAAAGACACATTTATATCTTGTATATCATCCAGTATTCAACACCAACCTGATTTTATAATTTGTGCCAGCAGCCAGACAGATCAATATATAATGTAGTAAACATGGTAGCAACATGCCATGTCATGAAAGCAACAAGTTAAAAATACTAGGAGTTTGCTAATGCATGTTAGTCATTCAATCCACATGTTTAGTTGAGTTCAGCTATATTGTCATTTTGCTACATGTGTGGACATACAGTGGAATGAAAGTGCAGGGTGGATAAAGTATGTGAACCCCTTGGCTAATGACTTTTCCAAGAGCTAATTGGAAGCAGTAATCAGCCAACCTGAAGTCCAATCAATGTGATGAGATTGGATGTGCTGGATAAAGCTGCCCTGCACACAAAAAACACACAACAGTTTTGACTTTGCTGTTCTCAAGAGGCATTGCCTGATTTGAACCATGCCACAAAAGAGCTCGACCCACAATCAAGAATTGTTCACTTGCATGAAGCTGGAAAGGGTTACAAAAGTATCTATAAATGCCCTGATGTTCACGTGTTCATTTTAATACAGACTGTCTACAAATGGAGAAAGTTCAGCACTGTTGCTACTCTCCCAAGGTGTGGTCATCCTGTAAAGATGACTGCAAGAGCACAGTGTAGATGCTCAGTGAGGTTAAGAAGAATCCTAGAGTGTCAGCTAAAGACTTACAGAAGTCTCTGGCAAATGCTAACTTTTTTGTTGAAGAATCTACAATGCTTGATTCATCAAGATGGTGCCGCGGATGGCCGCCTCGGTGTGGAGCTCTCCAGTTTTTGCACTGTTTTTGTTCGTTTGTCCTGTTTTATGTT
>CAIGQV010000785.1:20468-44110 GCA_903798115.1 Danio jaintianensis | reverse complement strand
TTTTTTTTTTTACTGTGAGAGGGTTATACTTCTCCATACGCATTTGTACACAGCACCTTATAACTTGTATATTTATAACAAATCTGCACAAACAATTAATCATCCAGAGCTCTTTTGCCTAACTGCATCTCTGTTTAATGTTTGTCGTATTTTTCTCATATTTATTTTGTGTTGTCACTTGTCACTTTATGTACACTGGAAGCTTCTGTAGCCAAAACAAATTCCTTGTGTGTGTAAGCACACTTGGCAATAAAACCGATTCTGATTCTGATTCTGATAAGTAAAACAATAAACAAGAATGGAATTCATGGAAGGACACCATGAAGGAAAACACTGATGGCTAAAAAAACATTGCCACATGTATGAAGTTTGCAAAAGAGCACCTGGATGTTCCACAACACTACTGGCAAAATATTCTGTGGACAGATTAAACCAAAATTGAGTTGTTTGGAAAGAACACACAATGCTATGTGTGAAGAAAAAAGGTACAGCACACCAACATCAAAACCTCATCCCAACTGTAAAATATGCTTGAGGGGCCATCATGGTTTGGGGCTGCTTTGCTGCCTCAGGATTTGGATGAATTACTGTTATTGATGGAAAAATTAATTCCAAAGCTTATCAAGACTTTTTGCAGAAAAACTTAAGACCATCTGTCCACAAACTGAAGCTCAACAGAGGATGGGTGATGCAAAGCATAGAATTAAATCAACAAACGAATGGCTTCAACAGAACAAAATACACTTTCTGGAGTGGCCCAGTCAGTGGCCCTGACCTCAACCAAATTGAGATGCTGTGGCATGACCTCAAGAGAGCGATTCACACCAGACATCCCAAGAATATTACTGAACTGAAACAGTTTTATAAAGAGGAACGGTCCAAAATCCCTCCTGACCATTGTGCAGGTCTGATCTGCAACTACAAGAAACGTTTGGTTGAGGTTATTGCTGCCAAAGGAGGGTAAACCAGTTATTAAACCTGGAGGGGAAAAGTGTCAGATAGATGTAACTACTAACCATACATAAACTATAAATACGTAATTATAAACATAACTAAGACTGCTTAAACAAGTGCTTTTATGTAAGACTAAACAGAATTGTGCAAGAAATTGTCGAAAAAAAAAAGGTATTTAAGGTTGAAGAAAACAAGTAATGCAACATGATTTGTGGTACATTCAAAAGTAAACATTGTTTTGCTTATTGAGTTCTTGTAAGATAGAGTTTAAGTAAAGTGTCTGGTGCATATAAAGAGAAGAGTGTTACTACAGAAAGGAGGTCCTGGTTTTGGGATCTGGGATTATGTATAAGATTTCAGAGGAGGGTAAGGTGATTGGAATTGAGGGCTCTAACAGCTTGTGGGAAGAAGCTGTTGAGTAGTCTAGCTGAGCAAGCTCTAATACTCTGAAACCTTCTTCCTGATGGCAAGAGCTGGTTGAGACTGTAGAATCGATAAGTGGAGTCATTCACAATACTGGTATTTTGCTGTGGGATCGTGAAGGTAAAATTCCTGAATGGAGGGGAAAGAGGCAATGATCTTCTCAGCTGTCTTCACTGTCCACTGGAGGGTCTTGTAGTCAGCAGCATTGCAGTTTCCATACCAAACAATGATGCAGCTGGTTAGCACACTCTCTACACTCTTCCCCTTTTCAGCAGATGGAAAAGTGTAGGCGTTGGTGTGCTTTCTTGGAGAGAGGCATGGTGTTGGTGGTCCAGGTGAGATCCTCTGTGATATGCATCCCCAGGAATTTCATGCTGTTGATTCTCTCCACAGTCGAGCTGTCAGTGGTCAGTTGGGGGTGCTCAATGGAGTTCCTCCTGAATTCCATCACTATCCCTTTGTCTTTTTTCACATTGAGGGACAGGTTGTTAGTGCCACACTATTCATCCAGCTGTCTCATTTTCTCTCTGTAGTGCTTTTCATCATTGTTACTGATGAAACCTACCACCATTGTGTCATCAGCAAACTTGATGATGTGGTCAGAGCTGAACTTGGCAGTGCAGTCATGAGTCAGCAGCAGGAAGAGTAGCGGGCTGAGCACATTATGTGGGGCACCTGTGCTCAGTGTGGTAGTTCTCGGTCATGTGGACTGACTAAAGTCTTCCAGTTAGAAAGTCCAGGACCTAATTGCAGAGGAAGGTGTTAAGGCCCTGCAGGTTTAATTTCATTTATTGATGAGCTGTTGTGGGATTATTGTGTTGAATGTTGAGCTAAAATTGTTCTTCAATAAACAAATGTGCTAATTTATGCTAATAGCACATTTCTGAAGTTGGATGGACAGATGCATAATTACAGGCTTTGTGCCTCTGATCTGTTGTGTGGCCCGAAATCAAAACCTTGTGTTGTTATAGACACATAGACACAGAAAATTAATATATATTTTATTTATTTATTATTATTATTTTTTTTATAGAGCATGTTTTCTTTTTCCTTTATTATTCTTTGTATATTTGGCTTTTTTTAATTCATAAAATAAAAAAAATTAAAAAATTAAATTCATTTAAAAAATAATATTTCATCCTGAATATTTTTTTTATAAAAATAAATAACTTTTAAGATTCCAGTGCTGTCATATAGATATTCCAGTATTTAAACAAAAATATTTTTGAAAATAATTCTGGTTAAAATGTAAAAATGTAAATCTACAGCAGAAGAACCAAGAAAAATTTAAGTTAAGAATTGTTTTGGAATCAGATAGTGACCTCCAGAATCGGAATTGAGTTAGTTAGTGAAGTTGAATTAAAAGTAGTTTTATGAATTCCATGCTTGGTGAAGTTAGAGCCATATAAAAAAAGTCCAAAACAGGTTCCTACCCAGAAGTATGATTTAGAAAAAGAAATTATCTGTCATAATTGCAAAATGTTTTTAGCACTTGGTCAATGATTTGTGTGAAAATCCAACTCTAACAATATAAATAACTCTCAATGCAGAAATGTCATCATACCCAACCCTGAATTTAAACATGTTAGCCATAGGCTAAAACATCTTAGAAAGATGTTAGAAACATGTTCATTTCTGCAGGCACAGTGCTAAACGTGGTAACAGTGATTCTAAACATGCAAACATACCCAAAACTTTTAGGTTAAAACTACTTAATACTTAAAAAAATGTTATTTGATAATCAAATCAGTCATATACTGATTTTGGAGTGAAGCTAAACTTTTACTGATTTGTAAAATGTATTATTACTATTATTATTATTATTATTTAATTTAAAATATGTATTTTCATTTTCAACAAAATATTTGCTAAATGCTTTTTTCTTCTATATTATACTCTATATTCAGCTATTGTAACAGTGTGATTTTGTGACTTTTCTTAGGCAAACAGGATTTGAACATATCACAGAGTGAACTCAATGCAATAGAGGTAAGAGCTGTGTTCTCAAAGGTAAGTCCCTACAGACCCCTAGAAGTATTCGTCAAAATCAGTACCTTAAAGCATATACACATAATGCTAGAGAACAGGAATAAACATCAATAGATGACCTTCTACTTCCCCTCAAGTCATTCTTAACATTATCACCACCAAGCCCAGAAGTCACCAGTATAACTCATCAGTGCACTGATGATCCTGTCTGTTAAATGAACACTGAAGTGTGGTGAAGAATATCAGGAGTCACAGCTGAATACATTTACTCCTGCTGGATCAGAACAAAGTGTCTCCATTCATGTTAAAGGGGACATGCCATGCCTCTTTTCATAATCTATAGCCTCCCCTGAATGTGACTGAGGTTTCATCTCAAAAATATCCCACATGTAATTTATCATTTGTCAAAATTGCCCCTATTGGCTTTGAGCAAAATGCATTGTTTTGTGTGTCCTTTTAAATGAAAATGAGCTGCTGTTTTCAAGAAGATGACCTAGCCTTTACATACTATTTGTACACTCCATAAACAAGAAAACATGTGAATATCACATAGCCACAATGACAGAAACAGCCAGTAGTAGCAATGATGGAGAGGAAGAGGTTACAATTTCCTAGACAAAGAACTTGATATTGGTATGCTTTTCCCATAAAAGCGAACCATATGAACTTCCTGTCCTGAAGGATGGATAAATAGAAGTACATGCCCTATAAGTCTATTGTGACAAACTAATCCTCAGGCTCAATTTGGTCAGCCCCAGAAACCTTTGAATGGATGGGCGGAGTCACTAGAGATCCTGACAATTTCTTTGTCTGCTTGAACGATTCAGTGATGTCGTCAACTAAGTCACCAAAACAAGACAATGAAAAAGACAATACCTCAGGTAAAAGGTGATGTGCTAAATTCTAAAATTTAGGCAGAAAATTCTAATTTTAAAAATAATTTTAGTGTGGAGATCAGAGCAGAAATGAAGGCCCTCATTGAGGTTTATCTAGAGAAGCCAGGAGGCGCTTATCATAAATGCTTTTATGGTGTGCCTCCTGCCTTTCTGCCTCCCAGTTAAAATAAAAATTAGCAGTTACACAAACCAAAACCTCCAGGATGTGCCAGATCCTCATCTCCCACATGAGTGTTCATTGTGTCCTCTCAGAGGTGGATAAATGAAGCATTTATTTAATGAAGCAATGTCATTTATTTAATGAAGCAATGTCATAAACTAATTATAATTCCAGATTAGAAAGTTCAGGGAGTAGGAGGCATAAGCCCAGGCCTCACATCATTCACCCACCCATCCATTTTGTGTGTAATAATCAAGATATGTGCCAAGATGGGATCAGAGGTTCAAGGAGTGTTGGGGAGAGAGGAAGAAAGTGGAAGGAGGAGAAAAAAAATAGAGAAAGAGAGGTGGAAAACATATATATTTAAATAATAATTAATTAAATTATATATGCATTATAATTAAAGTTGGTAAACAGATTGCTGTTATTGGTCTCAGACAAAAAAAGGTCAACAGATTTAAGAGTGCTGGTGAGAAAGTAGAGATGACCAGAGGGGATGAGATTAAATTGTATTATTTTGTAAAGATCCATTGACATTTAATCTGTTAGTTAATTCTTCCAGGATGAATTGTTTATGGGTTTTTTTTAATTCCACTAGTTTTCATAGTGGTAACTGGTGCCACTAGAAGAAACTGACTGTTGGTGTTGTCTATCTTTATTATGGATATATCACAAAGTAACCAAAGTGATGAAGACATAGGAATGTGACATCCCAAAGTGATAAATAATGATTCTGTGACCATTTGACAGAATTTTTCAACTGGGGTAATCAGTCTATAGGGACTGATTAAACATGCCAGGTTTATTTTGGCTGTGATGTGAGTAGATGTCTGAGGTGAATACCATTTTAAACATTTTAATTCTGGTCAGGTGAAATTAAAATTCCTTATATTATATGAATTGCAGGTTAAAGTTCTTTGTCATAAAGTAGATATTGTTTTTGCAGATTTGTGTCCAGAAATTGGCATCAAGGGTAATAGATAGGCTTGATTCTTATTTAGAAATTGGTAAACCTAATTTATTGTCTGAATTTAATGTTATTTTGTATCTTTTAGATACATTTTTTTATGAGGATATATTAATCAAATGAGGTTGAGGATGGAAAGTCTAAATTAATAGTCTGAAAATTGATGTTTGAAAGATAGATTTTTGATTTGAATAGATGATTTGATCTGTAAGTATTGCAAAAAACTATTATTTCTGATGCCATATTTCTGGACCAAGTAGGGGAAAGTGTAATACCGTTCTCAGGCCATGTGTGTAAGTTAATTGGCTGCATATTAACTGTTAAGTATGGATTCTTCCAAATAGGGGTGTGTTTATATGGTGCAAATGGGGTGTTTGTGATTTGGTGAAACTTCCACCACCCTGCCAGAGCTGTTGCTATGATTAGAGCTTCGAAGCATAGGTATTTTTTTATTATTCCTTAAATACTGCAGAATGTTAAATCTGAATTGAAAATTTTGCTTCATATTGTTTGCTCAATATCTAACAATATATTTTCTGTTGGGTTTTGATCCAATTGTTTATATTTTGAAGTTGATTGAAGATTCTATAATGTGGTTAATACATTTTTTATGGTCTTAATTTTCTAGTACAATTTGGTAATAATAATCTAAGTTGAGAGTTAGTTAAATTGGAATCATTGTGAATAAGTGCTGCTAATGGTTCAATAAAGATGGCAAATAATGTAAAGTGGGCATCATTGTTTAGTCGCCCAATGCAGTGTGAAGCTATATGATGTTTGAATGTTAGTGATGACAGTGGCTGAAGGTGATTTGTAGAGAATTTTGATTCAATTGATGAACGACTCACCAAAACCAAATCTCTCTAATGTAGAACACAGGATTTTCCAGTTAACCCTATTTTTTTTTTTCGGCATTCAGAGATGCTTTGTTTTGTTTTTTTTATTGAGGAGTGATATATCAAATTAAAAAGTCTCCATGTATTAGTGGATGCAAGTCTACCTTTGATGAAACGAGATTTATAATAGAGAGAATGACTATTTTCTAGTCTATGGGATAGTGCTTTAGAAATTAATTTAATGTCAGCATTAATCAGAGAAATGGGACAATAACTTGATGGTAATGTTGGATCTTTATTGGGTTTGAGAAGAAGTGAAATTGTGGCTTCATATTAGCTTGGATTTTTGAATTTTATGTTGTGATTCACTTAACATCTTGATGAATAGTGGTGATTTAGTGGACCAAAAGTGTTTGTAATACCTGTTGCTTTGTTGTTCAGCATGAGTTTTAGGGCTGTAAGAAGTTCATGTTCTGTTACTGATCAAGTTATTTCTTTGGAGTTCACTTAGCTGAGGCAGATGGATACTGTTGAGCAAATAATTGATGACATTCTGATCCAGATCCTTTTCTGATGAATATAATTTCTTGTAAAATAAATTAATTGGTTAATTTCATCAAGCACATTGGTGGATTTTTCTGCTGAGTCTGTACTTGCAGAAATTGTTATTTTTTCTTTGTTTTGCTTGATTTGGTTTGCCAGATATTTACCAGATTTGTTATTATAAGGAAATTGTTCTTGTCTGAGCCTGTGAATTAGAAATTTAGTATGTTTATTGTATTTAATTCCAGTTTGTATTGTTTTCTTATTTGTTTTGAAATTCTTCTGTCAGGTTATTAATGCTAATGTCTGCGTGTCTTGATGTCTTGAAATTGCTTGAATTTTTTTTCCCCCAATTCTGCTTCTTGTTTTATTTTCTGATACAAATGATTGCTCATGACAACTTACCGACAAGGACTTGAACCCCGTCTAAGAATGCAGCTTTCCGCATACAATGATTCCTATGGTCTGGAAAATTTCATCCAACTCTCCATCTGCTGTTTGTCCCGCATGCAAGCCGGTTATGCTAAGTCACCCCATTGCTCATACAATGCTCTTCTCCCCCAGCCCACATTACTTAGCCCTCCAGAAACAACATTGGAGCCCATGATACTGGACACTGGGAGATTATCTGGGACAAAGAGGTTACGTCGGCTGAATCGGGGTCTGTGTTTGTACTGTGGCATAGTGGGGCATTTCCGTGCAGCATGCCCCACTATCTTTGGTAAGTGCAAGTATTCCTAAGGAAAATATGCCTCCACTGACTACATATGACACTGTTACTGCCCCTAATTTGTCTTATTCAGTGGTCGTGCTCCTAGACTTCGGTTCAGCCGGCAATTTCATCTTCAGAACCCATGGTTGCAAGCTCAACTTCAAGACTCGTGCCTCTGAGAAGATCTATAATGTCCAGTCCATCACAGGAAAACCCCTAAATCGATGTCATGTTGATCGCACATGTTGAAGGGCCTGTAGATCAATGCTCAGTCGGAATTCCCCCATGTTACAAGGAATGTTCTCCCATGTTAAAAGGAAGAAAGACAGCTTTCATCACACCCAACAAACACTACAAATACCTTGTCATGCCCTATGGATTAGCTAATGCCTCCTACGTATTATAAGACTTCATGAACAAGGTGCTTGTGGAGTTCCTGTATAAAACAGTTCTGGTGTATATTGATGATATCCTCATCTACTTCTGAAGCCAGTCCGAACATTGCCACGACGTTGTGGAGGTCTTCACCCAGCTCCTTGAGTATAAATGATATCTTAAGGCAGAAAAATGTTCCTTCCATCAGTCTGCTGTCCTGTTTCTAGGTTGTCAGTTGGACGAACAAGGAGTGCGGATGGACAAGGGGAAGGTGGCACGTCCCGGCCACAACTTAAAACCATTAAAGAACTTCGGAGGTTCCTTGGATTTGCGAATTTATATGACAAATGTATAAAAGGCTATAGTACCATCTCATGGTATCTTACCAATCTCCTCAGGGGCAAACCCAAGTTCCTCCTCTGGAATCCAGAAGCCATCACCACCTGCAAGGATTTGAAGAAAACCTCTCACGCCCCACTCCTGATTCATTCGGATTCTGAACAGCCCTCCGTCATTAAAGTAGATGCATCCACTACAGGAGTGGTATTGTCACAGTGGCAGGGGGTACCATCTAAACTTTATCCATGTGCCTTTTTCTGCCTTAAATTCAGCCTGGCAGAGGTCAATTACAACATTGGCAACCGGGAACGCTTGGCTATTAAATTAGCCCTGGAGGAATGGAGACATTGGCTTGAGGGGAGGAAGCATCCCTTCGTTGCGTTAACTGACCATAAGAACTTATAATATTTACGTGAAGCTACGTGGGCACTGTTTTTTTTTACACATTTTAACTTCTCAATTTTCTATGTCCTAGGTCACAAGAATGTGAAAACAAATGTACTTATCGGCTTTATGGATCTGAAGAAGTCCCTCAGGAAACGCAACCTATCATCCTCAGTCATCTTATTGTAAGTCCTATTGAGTGGGAATCCCCTCCAGCCTCTACCCAGAACAACCCTGTGAATCCGCTGGGCTGTCCACCAGATCTCCAGTTTATCCCAAACAATCAATGGACTCCCTTAATCCACTCAACCCACACATCCCTGGGCACTGGTCACCCAGGGGCCAACGAGCCTCTCTCACTATTGAAAGACCAATTCTGGTGGCCTGAGATGGCCCAAGACGTGAGAAGGTTCATGCAGGGCTGCAAGGACTGTGCCATGTCCAAAACTCTACGTCATCTTCCCGCTGGCAAACTTGTACCTCTGCCCATCCCGAACCACCCCTGGTCACATCTAGGAGTGGATTACGTGATCTTCCAGCATCTGGAGGTAACACATGCATTTTTGTGGTAGTCGATAGATTCTCCAAGTTATGTAAACTGATTCCCCTGCCCGGGTTACCTACTGCTATGGTAATTGCAGAACTACTGTTTAATCATGTGTTTCGTTATTATGGACTTCCATAATATGGACCCCAGTTTATCTCCCAGGTATGGAAAGCCTTCTTCCGACTCCTAGATGTGACTGTCAGTCTGTGCTCTGGATACCTCCAGACTAATGGACAGACTGAAAGAAAGATTCAGGAAGTGGGCAGATTCCTACGAACCTTCTGCCACAGCCACCAGAACTTCTGGAACCAATTCTTAGGCTGGGCAGAGTATGCACAGAATTCCCTCAGACAAACCGACTACTGGACTCACACCCTTCCAGTGCATACTTGGTTACCAGCCTCCTCTATTTCCCTGGTCAGGAGAAACGTCTGATTTCCCTGCGGTGGATTATTGGTTCCAGTGAGATTGAGAGAGTCTGGGACTCATTACCGTCTTCAAATGGCGATTCGAAGACACAAGACAGTGACAGACCTTCGTAGAGGTTATCTACGAGGGATATGCGTCTTCGGCAGCCATGTAAAAAGCTAAGTCCCCGGTACGTTGGCCCCTTCACCATTGAGGAGAAAATCAATCCAGTCACATATCGCCTTCACCTACCTCCTGAGTATAAAATCCACCCCACATTTCATGTTTCAAACTCAATTCCCGGAGGGCCGCAGCTCTGCACAGTTTTGCTCCAACCCTAATCAAACACAGCTGATGCAACTAATCAAGATGTTCAAGACTCTTTTGAACACCTCAGTTATTTGGATCACCTGTGTTTGATTAGGTTTGGAGCAAAACTATGCAGAGCTGCGGCCCTCTAGGAATTGAGTTTGAGACCTATGCTCTAAGCCTTCCTTGTCTCCTGTGATCTTCAGTGTTTCCCAGTCTCTTTTTCTAGTGTTGTGTCGTCCTGGTTTTCATCGGTTCATGTTTCCATCATCTTTCCTACAAAGACTACAACCTGGTTTCTGTCATCCACATCATACATCTGGCTATACACTCTATCACTATCCAGTGAGCGGCAGTTCTGTGAGCGCAAATGCCTTGTTGATGCCAGAGGTCAGAGGAGAATGGCCAGACTGGTTCGAGCTGATAGAAAGGCAACAGTAACTCAAATAACCACTCGTTGCAACCGAGGTATGCAGAAGAGCATCTCTAAATGCACAACACATCGAACATTGAGGCGGATGGACTACAGAAGACCACACCGGGTGCCACTCCTGTCAGCTAAGAATAGGAAACTGAGGCTACAATTCGCACAGGCTCACCAAAACTGGACAATAGAAGATTGTAAAAACATTGCCTGGTCTGATGAGTCTTGATGTCTGCTGCGACATTCGAATGGTAGGGTCAGAATTTGGCGTCAACAACATGAAAGCATTGCCTTGTATCAACGGTTCAGGCTGGTGGTGTAATGGTGTGGAAGATATTTTCTTGGCACACTTTGGACCCATTAGTACCAATTGAACAATCAAACACCACAGCCTACCTATTGTATTGTTGCTGATCATGTCCATCCCTTTATGACCACAGTGTATCCATCTTCTAATGGCTACTTGCAGCAGGATAACGTGCCATGTCATAAAGCGCGAATCATCTCAGACTGGTTTCTTGAACATGACAATGAGTTCACTGTACTCAAATGGCCTCCACAGTCACCAGTCTCAATCCAATACAGCACCTTTGGGATGTTGTGGAATGGAAGATTTGCATCATGGATGTGCAGCTGACAAATCTGCAGCAACTGCGTGATGCTATCATGTCAATATGGACCAAAATTTCTGAGGAATATTTCCAGTACCTTGTTGAATCTACGCCACGAAGGATTAAGGCAGTTCTGAAGGCAAAAGGGGGTCCAACCCAGTACTAGTAAGGTGTACCTAATAAAGTTGCCAGTGAGTGTATACTTCACCTGTTTACGTACCTGCTTTATACTGCTATCCTTCATAATAAACTGTATTGAAATCTACTTACCTGAGTCCCATCCCTTCTGTGACACTGGGTCTTTCAGGAGAAATATGGTAAGGCACCATTTGTGGTGAGTAAAATAAACTTCACCAATTGACGAAGTGAAGGGAAAAAAAAAACTCGAGAGAAACTAGGCTCTGTTAGGCACGACCATTTTTCATCTGGCCAAACTTCCTGTTCAGAGCTGCAGTCTAGGCGCTGGAGGCTGAAGAAGCTGGACATCCATTGTGAAGAAGCTGCAGGTGTGAGTAGGGCATCAGCAGGCGGTCAGGTTGGCCCACAGGATCACTGTGGGGACTGAATGCTGGGCAACCAGTGAACAGAGCATTACAGTAATCCAGCCTAGAAGTCATGAAAGCATGAACTAGCTTTTCTGCATCTGAGATGGATAGCATACTTCGTAACCAAGATATGATTTTCAAAAGTTAAATTGCTGTCTAGTATAACACCCAGATCTTTTACAGTAGAGCTAATGCTAACTTTGTGTCCCTCTAATTGCAGATCGAGTTGTGAGATCTGCTGTGTACAGGATTTAGGCACAATAAGTAAAAATTCTGTTTTGTCTGAAGTTGTCTGAAGAGAAGGAAGTTGTTGGTCATCCAGTCTTTAACATCTTTAATACATTCAGTTAGCTTAGACAGTTCAGACGTCTCATCAGGATTTGTTGAAATATGTAATTGAGTATCATCTGCATAGCAGTGAAAGCTGATCCCGTGTCTTCTTATAATGTCTCCCAGGGGTAGCATGTATATTGTGAACAGCAAAGGGCCTAAAACTGATCCTTGAGGCACCCCATACTGTACTGGCCTGACCTGTGAAAGCTGTCCATTTATATTCACAAACTGGTAACGGTGAGTTAAGTATGACTTAAACCATTGTAGAGCCTGTCCCTGGACGCCTGTAGAATTTAAGCGATCTATGAGGATATTGTGGTCAATGGTGTCAAATGCAGCACTGAGATCAATTAAAACTAATAATGAGATGCACCCTTGGTCAGCAGCTAAGAGTAAATCGTTGGTTATATTCACTAATGCAGTTTCTGTATTGTGATGAGGCCTGAAACCTGACTGAAACACTTCAAAAACATTGTTCATCTGCAGAAAGGAGCATAATTGGGCAGAAACAACTTTTTTTAGTATTTTAGACATAAATGGAAGATTTGAAATAGGCCTATAATTAGCTAAGTTGCTGGGGTCCAGTTGTGGTTTCTTAATAATAGGCTTAATAACAGCTAGCTTGAAAGGATTTGGAACATGGCCTAAAGATAGAGAAGAGTTGATGAGGTTAAGAAGAGGTTCTCCTATTACAGGTAGCAAATCTTTCAGTAATTTAGTTGGAATTGGGTCTAACATACATGTAGCTGGTTAAGAAGCATTTATAAGTTTATCTAGCTCTTCCTGTTCTATGATTTTGAAGCACTGTAGATGATTTTGGTTCAGTGGAATGTTTAATGGATCTGAAGTATAAGGCAGTGCAGAAAGTTTAACTTCTTCTATTTCTTTTCTGAAGCCTTCTATTTTATCACTGAAGAAATTCATGAAGTCATCACTACTAATTTGCGGTGGGACATTTTGCTGCAAAGACGACCAATTATTTGTTAGTTTAGAAATGGTGTTAAATAAAAATCTATGATTGTTATGATTATTTTCTATCAGTTTGCGGAGGTGCTCAGCCCTAGCGGATTTTAGAGCCCTCCTATAGCTGCACATACTATCTTTGTACGCAATTCTAAAGACCTCTAATTTAGTTTTTTTCCGCTTACATTCCAGGGCATAGGTTGCTGTTTTGAGAGCGCGAGTATGACTATTATACTATGATGTAGTTTTATTCTCTCTAACCTTTTTTTAAATTTGATGGGTGCCAAAGTATTTAGTGTGTTAGTAAAGATAGCATCCATACTGCTGATTACTACATCAAGGTCATTTGCGTTTGCGGGTGCATTTAGAAATAGAGAAAGATCAGGTAAGTTATTTGTGAATTTATCTTTAGTGGACGGGACGATAGTTCTACCAGGGCGATATATCTGTGCAGATCTGCTATTTTCAGGTAAACACAGCTTATATAGTAAGAGGTAGTGGTCTGTTATATCATCACTTTGTGGTATAATGTCTACATCAATGACCTCGATTCCATGAGACAAAATTAGATCTAATGTATGCTTTAAGCGATGGGTTAGACCAACAACGTTTTGCTTTATCCCAAGTGATTGTAGTAAATCTGTAAACACGAGCCCTAATGTATCGTTGTTTTTGCCTGAGAACCAGTTCCCCGTACATTCCAAATTAAGACATTAATTGAAAACATGTTATAGAAAATAGATGTATATTATTGTGTGAGCGGATGAGCACTGTGTAGGTATGACTGTATATATTATTGCAGTTATGAGTATGCACTCTGCTGTATGTACGTATGTATGTATATATGTATGTGCAGTATGTACACATAACTGGAGTTATGTGTGTGCATAACATGAAAATGTTGATGGCAGCCCAGCATAACTAAAGTTAAGAATCAAATGAGTAATTGTACAAAGCAACAACCAAACAAAAAATGAGAAAAAGACCTAGAAAGGGAGAAAGAGTTAAATAAAAATGGAGAGGTAGAGAGCAAAGAACAGTGAAGGTCAAATTAAATATTTGTGAGCATGAGAGTTCTTGATTAGAAGAGGCAGGGGGTTAATGTCTTTTTCACAAAATATTCATTCATTTTCTTCTGCTTATTTGGGACGGGTCATGGGGCAGCAGTCTCAGGAAGGAACTCCAGACTTCCTTATCCCTAAACACTTCCTCCAACTCCTCCAGGAGGATCCTGAGATATTCCCAGGCAAGCAGAGAGACATAGTTCCTCCAGCACTTCCTTAGGTAGGCGCCCAGGAGGCATCTGAAACTGATGCCGAGCCACCTCAGCTGGCTTCTCTTGATGTGGAGGAGCAATGGCTCTACTCTGAATTCCTCCTGGGTGACAGAGCTCCTCACCCATCTATAAGGTTGTGCCCTGCCACCCTGCAAAGGAAGATCATTTCAACCGCTTGTATCCGAGATCTTGTCCTTTGAGTCATGACCCAAATCTCATGACAGTAGGAACATAGTTCGACTGGTAAATTGAGAGCTTTGCCTTTTGGATCAACTCCTTCTTTACCACAACAGATCGGTACATCGACTGCATTACTGCTGCCACTGCACCTGTCAATCTTATGTTCCATCATTCCCCCACTCGTGAACAAACCCATAAGATACCTGATCACCTCCACATGGGGTAAAGACTCTCCTCCAACCTGGACATGGCAAGCACCACGGCCTCGGACATAATGGTGCTGATTCTCATGCCAGCCACATCAATTTTGGCAGCAAACCATCTCAGTGCATGCTGCAGGTCCATGTCCTATGAAGCCAGAACAACATCATCTGCAAATAACAGAGATGAAATATTGTGGTCACCGAACCAGACCCCCTCTGGCCCTAAGCTAATCCTCAACACTAAATTGGCCAGTGTTTCATTTTCATTGTCCAATCCCATATATGTTAATGCTTGGGTAAAGTTCAACATAACATAGTGATGTTTAGTCTTTATATTCTCAACACAATGTCTAGGGTAAACTTTAAGTGGTTTGGAAAGTGAATTATGCATAAAACACTTAAGACTTCTGGAGAAGGAATAAAACATTCTCTCAAAGAAGGAAGAGGGTTGGTTGTAAAAGGTTGCTTTTTTCGCAGCTTGAAGGGTGGAAGTTTGTCATGAGCATTACACCACTGAATGTCTGCAAGGAGAAACAAAGAATCCTGTAAAATAACTTGGGAAGTTGGGCAACTAATGCAACCACCATAAACCAGTAATCAGCCAGGAAAGCATAGTGCGGAGAGTAGCTGCTGTTAGCTAGCCTCAAGCAAACTTCACCAGTTGACGAAAGTGAAGGAAAAAAAAACCTTAAGAAAAACCAGGCTCAGTTGGGCACGACCATTTCTCGTCTTGCCATACGTCTTGTGTATAGCTGCTGGATGGCCGTTGTGGAGAAGCTGTAGGTCTGAGTAGATTATCGGCTGGTGTTCGGGTTAGTCCACGGGATCAGTGCAAAGACTTGACGGTCACTGGGGTCTTTCAGGAATCAGTCTCCCACTCTCCACTCTTCCATGACCACCACAGCATCTGCTCAGGATGTGGGCTGGTCCAGGATTATGGAGACCTCGTGATAAGAAGACCAACCACAAAGCACAAGCTTGTGGGGTCAATTCCTCGACAAAGTTGTTGGGTCAAATGCTCGGCCATGGTTTCACAGTGCTGTGTAACCGTGTTTCTTGATAGCTGGAGAGCTTTGATCAAAGAGAATATTTCTGGTTTGTTTTTAAAGTCTCGGAACAACGAGTCAGCTGCATCAACGAAGGCATCTTTTACCATCTCTCCTCTCTCTCTTATTGTGCTTAATGATGTGCTTTTTATGAACAGTCCGAAAATGCTGCTCCACATTTCCCTTCTCTTTGGAATAGGTTGGAAGACTGGCAGATGAGGCATACACACTTCGAATAAGACATTATGAAAAAAGTCTTCCTCCCATTTGGGATGGAAATTGTAGGTTTTTGGTTTATTACTTGGTCCAGCTCCCCCACTCATTTTTATACCATTTTTTGAATGTAGAAGAAATAAACTGGAGGCTAACTAGGTAACTCTGTATATCTTGCTAACGTTATAGTTTTGCAGAACTTAGCTATGTTGGTGCGGTTTTAAATGCATGCGTGGTTACCCATGTGTAAGAAAAGGTCAGATATCAGACTGGCTGCCCTGTATGTCAATTCAATTTAATTCAATTCATCTTTATTTCTATAGCGCTTTTACAATGTAGATTGTGTCAAAGCGGCTTAACATAGAAGAGTACAGTAAATTGAAACAGTGTCAGTCCAGTTTTCAGAGTTTAAGTTCAGTTTAGTTCAGTTCAGTGTGGTTTAATTTTCACTGCTGAAAGTCCAAACACTGAAGAGCAAATCCATCGATGCGCAGCTCCACAGTTCCCGAACCATGCAAGCCAGTGGCGACAGAAGCTGCAGGTGGGAGAGGTCACCGGCTGGTGTACAGGCTGGCCCTTCAGGATAATGTGTAGACTCGTCTGTCACTGGGGTCTTACAGGAATCAGTCTCATGCTCTCCACTCCTCCATGACCACTACAGCAGCTGCTCAGAATACGGCCTGGTCCAGGATTATGGAAACCTCGGGAATAAAAAAAAGACTAACATAAGCACAGATGCCGTTTAAATTATAATGTTTTTTTGGGAAGTGTTCCCGGCTCCGGTTGCCCTAAATAATGCAGACTAACAATCCTTTAAAGGATTTGTATTTCAAAAGCATTTGTGTTTTATGTGTATGCTAATTCAAAGAGATGTGTCTTTAATCTAGTTTTAAACTGACAGAGTGTGTATGCTTCCCGAACTGTGCTGAGAAGGCTGTTCCAGAGTTTAGATGCCAGATATGAGAAAGATCTACCGCCTACGGTTGATTTTGATATTCTGGGAATAATCAATTGTCCAGAATTAATTGAGCGTAGTGGACGTGAGGGGCTATAATACACCAGGAGCTCCCTCAAATACTGGGGAGCTAAGCTGTTCAGGGCTTTGTAGGTAGTCAATAAAATTTTACAATTTATACGATATTTAATAGGGAGCCAATGCAATGATGAAAGAACTGGAGTAATATGATCATATTTCTTTGTTCTAGAAAGCACTCTAGCAGCTGCATATTGAACCAGCTGAAGTTTGTTAATTAGACCAATAGGGCAACCACCTAGTAACGCATTACAATAGTCTAACCGAGAGGTCATGAAAGCATGAATAAGCTTTTCCGCATCAGACACTGATAGCATATGTCGAAGTTTGGCAACATTTTTAAGATGAAAAAATGCAGTTTTACAGATGCTTGAAGAATCCATCAAGGGTTAGACAGTGTTCTAGGTTTTTTCGTGTGAGGTTTTTGGGTCCAATAAGCAAGACCTCAGTTTTATCTGAATTTAATAATAAAAAGTTATTAGTCATCCAATTTTTTATATCAGTTATACAATCTGTTAATTTAGTAAATTCATACATGTTATTAGGTTGAGAGGAGATATAAAGTTGTGTATCATCAGCATAACAGTGGAAGCTAACTCCATGCTTTTTAATGATATCGCCTAATGGTAGCATATATAGTGTGAAAAGTAAAGGACCAAGAACTGAGCCTTGTGGTACCCCACAGTGTACTTTTGATCTGTTAATGCTTCTTCATTAACTGATACAAATTGTTAACGTTCAGATTGATAACACCTGAACCAGGCCAATGCAGTTCCTCTAATACCAACATAATTTTCAAGCCTATGAAGGAGAATATTATAATCGATTGTATCAAATGCAGCACTGAGGTCCAATAACACTAAGAGAGAAATACAACCACAATCGGACGACAGAAGGAGGTCATTGGTAACTCTTAGGAGTGCTGTTTCTGTGCTATGAAATGGTTTAAATCCAGATTGAAATGTTTCATAAATATTGTTTCTTTGTAGGAAGGAACATAGTTGAGCAGATTCGACTTTTTCTAGTATCTTTGATAGAAAAGGCAGGTTTGAGATGGGTCTATAATTTACTAGTTCTTTGGTATCAAGCTGTGTTTTTTTAATAAGAGGCTTAATGACAGCTAGTTTAAAAGTTTTAAAAACATATCCTAAAAGTAGGAATAAATTCAAAACGTTAAGAACAGGTTCAGAAACTTCTGAAAACAATTGTTTTAATAATTTGGTCGGTATAGGATCTAGCATAGACGTTGTTGATTTGGACGAATTTATCAGTTTAGAAAGTTCTTCCTCACCTACTGCTGAAAAAGTTTGAAGTTTATCCATTAACGGTCTACAGTGCTCTAATTGGGATGAAGCTGTAGGAGGCAGATTGATGGTGCTTATTTTATCTCTGATATCATCAATCTTGCATGTGAAAAAATTTATAAAGTCATTACTGCTGTGTTGAGAAATGCATGTTGATGCTTTATTTTTAGTTAGATTGGCTACTGTGTTAAACAGGACCCTAGGGTTGTGTTTATTTTCTTCTATTAAAGTTGAAAAATAAGCAGATCTGGCAGACTTTAAAGCTTTTCTAAAGTTAAGTATACTTTCTTTCCAGGCCAGACGAAAAACCTCTAGTTTTGATTTCTTCCAGCTACGTTCCATTTTCTGGGCTGCTTTCTTTAAGGCACGTGTGTGCTTATTGTGCCTTGGCGTCAGATTTTTTTCCCTAATCTTTTTTAAGTATAACGGAGCAACCATGTCTAACGTGCTAGAAAGGACAGAATCAATAGTTTCAGTTGCAGTCTCAAGCTCTTCTAGGCTGCCTGGAATGCTATGGAAATTAGAAAGATCAGGTAGGTTACTGACATAGTGATCTTTAGTGACATAGTGACTGACATAGTGATTTCAGATCACTATTTAATCTCTTGTAATCTCTAGCAAGAGGTGATCGTTCTACCATATTTATGAATAGAAGCTGGTTTTGTAGACCTATCAATGCACAATAAACAAGAGATTAAATAGTGATCTGAAATGTCATCACTCTGCTGCACAACTTCAACATTATCAATATCAATACCATGTGATAATATTAGGTCTAAGGTATGATTATGCCGATGAGTAGGCCCTGAGACATGCTGTTTCACTCCAACAGAGGCTAGTATGTCTAAGAAGGCCAGACTTAAAGCATCTTTTTTCATTATCGTTTCGTTAAAATCACCAACAATTAAAATTTTATCTGTGGCCAGAACTATTTCAGATAAGAAATCAGCAAATTCTTTTGTAAAGTCGGTATGGTGCCCTGGAGGCCTATATACAGTTGCCAATATAAATTTAGATTGAAATTTATTGTTTAAATTGCACACTGAAATATACAACACTATTACTTCAAATGAATTATATCTGAAGTCAGATCGCTGAGTAACACTAAAAATATTACTGTATATAATGCCAATGCCTCCACCTTTGCCTTTAAGACGCGGCTCATGTTTATAATGATATCCTTCAGGTGAAGACTCGTTTAGTGTCATGTAGTCATCTGGTTTAACCCAGGTTTCTGTTAGACATAGTGCATCTAGCTTTAGATCAGTTATCAAATCATTAACAAAAAGAGTTTTAGAGTAGAGTGTTCTAATGTTCAATAATCCGAGTTTTATCTTCTGATTACCTTTATTTTTTTATTTGATGAACATCAATTAGATTGTTACCTTTGAATGGGTTTGGGAGTTTTTTATATTTAGAGGTTCGGGGAACAGACACAGTCTCTATGTTCTTATATCTAGGTGGCTCTATGTGCTGCAGATTATCTGAGTTAGGTAAACTGTGGAGGCTAGCAGACGGTTGGTTAAGCCAATCTGTCTGCTCCCTGACCTGGGCCCGAGTTAGTCAAGTGCCAACACTAAGACTGTATGCCAGATTTCTTGAGAGGAGAGCTGCCCCAGCCCAGGTGGGATGAAGACCATCTCTCTTCAACAGGTCAGGTCTACCCCAAAAACTTGGCCAATTGTCTACAAAACCTATGTTATTCAGTGGGCAACACTTTGACATCCAGCTTTTAAGTGATGAAAGTCGGCTGTGGAACTCATCACCACGATAAGCGGGCAGGGGACCAGAGCATATTACGGTGTCTGACATCATCTTTGCAAGATCACACACCTCTTTAACATTACTTTTAGTGACGTAACGTAGCCAAACATCATTAGCACCGACGTGGATAACGAACTTACAGAACTTACGTTTAGATTTGGCCAGCACTTCTAATTCTGAGATCTTCTCTGTCTGCCTGACTATTTCCCTACATTTATCACATGTAAAGCCCTCCTTGCTGACAGGGAGAGATACACTAATCATTTGGCAGGAAATGCATGTGACAAGAACAGGAGAAGCCATTTATTTACTCAGAGTGAGTTGAAGTAAATTCTGACTTACCACAGCAGTATATTGAGTTAAAGGGAACTGAAGAGTGTGTATGAAATGAGCAATTGGCAATGAAGGGAGAGAGAGAGAGAGAGAGAGAGAGAGAGAGAGAGCAGAGCACCCGCACAAAACGATTTACTATGTAATATATAGGGTGTAAATAGGCGGAATATGTAAATAAACTAGACGACGCACGTGAGAGAGAACAGGCGCGAGTTAGCAAACTAGAAAGTAAAAGCAAAAATATATGTATAAAAATAAAGCGATAAGCGCAAGCAAAAATCTGAATGAAATACACACGTACAATATAAAGGGTGCAGTTAGGCGCAAGTAAGTAGATAAACTACGACGCACGTAAGAGAAAACAGATGCGAATCAGCAAACAAACTGGAAATGAAAGCAAGAATAGCAAGCAAGAGTCTGAATAATAAGTACAACTGTGGGCTGTTTACATGTGAGCTGTGACCGTGGAAGAGATTTAAAATGAAAGAGCTAGTAATTAATTTTGTCGACAGAGTTTTATAGTCTTGATATGGGATTGTAAACTGTTATATAGGACAGAGAAACAGGCCAAAGATGAGCTAAAGAGTACTTACAGCTGAACTGTTGAAATACGTTAGCTGCGATGCTAACACAGTGAGCTCAGAGTTAGTACTTAATATGATCGGCGGAGTTTGATCACGACGACTAGTAATCAAATTTAAAATAAAAACTGAACTTAGCAGAGCAGGCAAGCTAAGCTACAGCTACAGAGCTAGAGAGCAACAGGAAACAGAGCAACAGGAAACGACAGAGAGCAACAGGAAACAATCAAGCGAGTTTCAGTGAGGATGGATGATAAGCTGATGGCCATTTATTTTAAATGCCATGTGATCTACCCACACTACCTTTGCAATTGACCAGTAGATTGAGATCAACGTATTGGCCACTCTAAGACTTTAACTTTACAGAGCCTTGCTGCGTGTTCCTGCAAGGATTTTCATGGTGTTTGGACTCACAGTACTTCTTTGGACCGTTGAAAACAATATTTCAGAACCATCACCTCAAGAAATCATCTCTAGTTTATTCAGATTTCCTCTTCAAAGCTGCTTGCACCTTTGCTTGTTTCGTGTATCAGGACATTCAGGAAGTACCAGCTTCTTCCAACCACTGCACCATCAACAGCAGAAGCATAAATATATCACTTTCCAAACCTCCTTTTGAGACCTTGACATTGTGTATTTAAGTATATGATACTCTAATTCGAGTTAGATCTTTGTAACTGATATTCAATAATAACAAAAACTTCTTCAGTTGTTAGTTATTTTAAAATAAGGTTTATCTTATTAGACTCTAGCTTGCCTTTAGAAAAGATAACAGAGTGATTCACGACAATCCTCAACTTAATCATCTTCATGATTCATGCTTACACACTTCATTTATTGTACATTTTAGTCATTTTAGTTACCCTTGTTGATTCTTTTGTTAATAAATACTCATGTATTACAAGCATGTCCTCATTGTGTTGATTATACAGCAATAGGCGTTACAAGTCTCACCAATCCTTCAGATTTATGGAGCTTACAATATGACAAAACAATCTGAATTTTAAATTATGTTAAGTTGAATTATTGACTATTGTAATTTAATAAAGTGAATATTATATGCCATTAAAAAAAATTGTTTTGAATTTGAATTTCTTAACTTGAATATTGAACATCTGTTTTTTTTTTTAAGGCAGATTTTTATAGATGTATTTTCAAACTTTTTTTCAAATTCTTTTTTTGTTCTGAATTTCTAGACTGGGGCAGCACGGTGGCTCAGTGGTTAGCACAGTTGTCTCACAGCAAAAATGTTGTTCTAGTCTTGGCTGGTTGGAGGACAACATTCTTCTGCAAATTGACTATCGGGGGGTCAGATATTTAAGGATTTAAAGAGCCCCTATTATGGGTTTTTGAAAATGAGCTTAACACAGCACTAAGTGAATAAAAACATCCAGCTGAGGTTTAAATCTGAAAGTGTTTAAAACTATTGATTCTTTAATGAAATAGTTGACTCAGAGTCGAATGAATGAATTGAGTTGGGTTTAGATCTTTTGCTTGAACGTGTCGACGTCGATACGGTACATCACCAAATATGTAGTTCCAGATCCGGTAAAATGTGAACACGCTTTCCATTCAAACACTAGAGGAGCGCGGGGGATTACGGGACTGATCACGACGCGAAGATTATTATTACTGACTGATGGAGATTCGGCTGCAGGGAATAAAGGGTTAAAGTTCATTTTCACAACAACACCACAGTATAGCCAACCTTGTGCTGTGTTTGTTCCTGTCATTTTTCTGATTTTTGATACAATTACCTACGCTGCAGCGCGGGATTCGCCAGCTGTTTGCTCTTAGAGGAAGGAGCAGCAGAGACTATTATGTATGGGACTTTGTCAGTAGCTGTTGCAGTTCACATGGACTAGTTTCTTCTTCCTCCGGATCATAACATGTAAGTGTAATTAAAATTGTTGCCTCGTTTTGTGTAGTTTGCAAAATATGTGTTTAATTGTGTGTTATAAGTTGTAATCGCTTCACGCGGCTTGTAATCACTTATCTATATTAGATCAGTGCTTGTACTGTATCTCTCAGGTTAAATATGTATGGGGCTGTTCACAAATTGTGTCCAAAACCACGTTGAAAACGCGACCCGTGCTTCTTCCTTTACCGATATAAATGTGTTTCGGAACTCACGATCCTCTGCTGTTTGTCGTTGCTATGGCCACCATCAGCTGCTCCTCACGCGCGCAGCATGGTCAGTTTTCAAAATAGTTAAACTTTTGCCACTGTATGGATTAATACTGTGTGTGTGTAATGTGTGTCATTGTTATTACTTGGGGTTAGGGTTAAGAGTACAGTAATATACTGGTGTTTAACTGCATTGCTTTATTGCATTCCTGCATTGGGCTCTCACATTGTGCTACTTCATAGCCGTGGTAAGCATTTCTCTCTGTCTCCGCTGAAAGCAGTCGACCAATCACAACAGACTGGGTCATCAAACCAATCAGCACAGATTAGTTTTGCCCCAAGGAGGGGTTTGGGAACAAATTAATCGCTGAACGAATCATATTGTCGTTGGGATAATTAGGTAAAAAATAAATGCATATTATAAGACAATGAAAGTGTTTTTTGACCTTGCATGAATATCAGCATATCGATGGATTTGCTCTTCAGTGTTTAGACTCTCAGCAGTGAAAATTAAACCACACTGAACTGAACTAAACTGAACTTCAACTCTGAAAACTGGACTGACACTGTTTCAATTGACTATAATCTTCTATGTTAAGCTGCTTTGACACAATCCACATTGTAAAAGCGCTATAGAAATAAAGATGAATTGAAAAATTGAATTGAATTGCTATCCAAAATATAGTAAAAACTCTTTAATATTTAAGCAGGGTAACAAGATCTAAGTTTAAGGCAGTAGATTCAGAAATATGCATAGGCACTTTTCTTTAAATACAAAATGAAACTTTATTGACTACTCTAACAGAAATTAACACAAACACATACACACACGCACACACATGCACACACACACACACACACACA
>CAIGQV010000785.1:4961-16063 GCA_903798115.1 Danio jaintianensis | reverse complement strand
ATTTATTTATTTATTTATTTATTTATTTATTTATTTATTTATTTATTCTGTTTAATTGATTTATTTATTTTAGCCTCTTAGAAGTGGAAAACGTGATTTGATTTGTCTGTGTGCCTAGTGTACAAACGGTTGGTGGTTTAAACGATTTTTAAAACTTAGAAAAAAAAAAAGAAATTAAATAAAAAAAACATTCTATTTTAATATCACCCTGCTAGCTACTCTTTCAACAAATAACAATATAAGAATGATAATTATAATGATGATAATAATAGTAAATAATATTCTTTCATTCATTTTCTTTTCGGCTTAGTCCCTTTATTAATCTGAGGAATGAACTGCCAACTTATCCAGCATATGTTCTACGCAGCGCATGCCCTTCCAGCTGCAACCCATCACTGGGAAACATCCATACACACACTATGGATAATTTAGCTTACCCAATTCACCTGTACCGCATGTCTTTGGACTGTGGGCGAAAACGGAGCACCCGGAGGAATCCCACGCGAACAACATGCAAACTCCACACAGAAACTGACCCAGCCGAGGCTCGAACCAGCGACTACCCACTGTGCCACTGTGACGCCGATAACAATAATAATCCTAAATAATTGTTTGTGCATGGGTCAAAATAATTTTATTTTTCCTGACTGTGTCACGGGCGGTGGGTGGGGAAAGTAGCGAGGACTCAAGTGCAGGGAAAATGGGTATTTATTTATAATAAAAATAAAATAAAAGACAAAACAAACTACCCGGAGGGGGAAAACTTTAACAAAACAAATAAACAATCAAAACAAACTTGTTGAAACAATGTTTCATCCCAGCGGCAACTGAAACCAACTAGACTGAAACGCTGGAATGAAACACCACGCTGCAGACAGAACAAACAAACACCAGTACAAGAGCGCGCATCTAGAGCACGGCCGGACCTCGCGCGCCCACATTAAGCGGGAGCGCGTAAAGCCCGAGCGCAGTCACGATGGCACTCAAACAGACACAATGACAGAAAACGAGTGCTCGACTCAGAAACTCGACCCGAGCACAACATACAAGACATGATAGGACTAGTGTCTGGACTCTGCCACCAAAACAAGAATTTACAAGACCGGAGTGGCAGAACCCTGACACTAGCCACAGTGAGTTTTGCAAGTCGACAAAACAAAGTTTAAATAATATGATGGTGATCTTATTTAGACTAAGCATGGCTCCTGATAGATTTTTTGTATGAAGCAAAAAGGAGGGATGATTAGGTAAGACTTAATCAACCTAATTCTCGGCCATGAGTCGGGTCAAAGACAACGCACAACAGATAATTCTATAACACGTTTTTTTGTATTGTATCGAATTGTCTATAGAATTTCGTTCTAATGAAATTAATATTCATGCAAAAGATTTCTTAAATTATCTTAGCATCACTCCAGTTGTGTCTTTAGATTGTTTTCCAGTTACATTTAGGATTAATTTCTGTTATTTATTTAGAATAATAGTTGTATAATAACAATAATACTGTTATTTATTTATAATTATATATAATTTTTGGAAAAAAAAAAGAAGAAAATAATTATATATATATATACATGGGCGACGCGGTGGCGCAGTGGGTAGCACGTTCGCCTCACAGCAAGAAGGTCGCTGGTTCGAGCCTCGGCTGGGTCAGTTGGCATTTCTGTGTGGAGTTTGCATGTTCTCCCCGTGTTCGCGTAGGTTTCCTCCGGGTGCTCCGGTTTCCCCCACAAGTCCAAAGACATGCGGTATAGGTGAATTGGGTAAGCTAAAAATTGTCCGTAGTGTATATGGGTGAATGAGTGTGTATGAATGTTTCCCAGAGATGGGTTGCAGCTGGAAGGGCATCCGCTGCGTAAAACATATGCTGGATAAGTTGGCGGTTCATCCCGCTGTGGCGAACCCAGATTAATAAAGGGACTAAGCCGAAAAGAAAATGAATGAATGAATGAATGATATATATACATATATATATATATATATATCGAGAGAGAGAGAGAGAGAGAGAGAGAGAGAGAGAATAATAAATATTTACAACAATATACTGAAAATCAAAGGCAACAAACAGGACACAAAATGTTTATACAGGTAGATGGGAGAGTTGGAGAGATGAGACGCGGGCGGCGTCCAAACAATAGAAATAAATAAAACAAAACAACCTATTCTTTTGGCCCGTTTTCTACCCAAACTATCCAAAAATAAAAATACATAAATTATCATCTCTGACGCACTACCTTACCTATACGATGATAATAGAAAACCAAAAGTACAGCAGGGCCCCTAACCTAGTGTGTCTAACAAAAGTGATATTCAAAGCCTACATGTGCACAATGTATGTCGCGCAACATTCTTACGTGTGCCACTCTCCAACCTCAGATGAGCGTAACTGACGGTAGACAAATGGAGAATATACAACATTCTATGTATAATTATTCCAAGGTGTTAAGAGGTTTAGACATATGTTTCACATGCTAGGAACACTATCCTAAAAAATATATATAAACCATAAATGCTTAAGAATCACTCACCTATGGTGGATTCATGGTTCAGAAGAATGTCATACTCCTGAGTCGCATATATTGAATTTGAAACCTGTTGTACAGTCATGGGCAAAAGTTTTGAGAATGACACAAATATTAGTTTTTACAAAGTTTTGCTGCTAAACTGCTTTTAGATCTTTGTTTCAGTTGTTTCTGTGATGTACTGAAATAAAATTACAAGCACTTCATACGTTTCAAAGGCTTTTATCGACAATTACTTGACATTTATGCAAAGAGTCAGTATTTGCAATGTTGGCCCTTGTTTTTCAGGACCTCTGCAATTCGACTGGGCATGCTCTCAATCAGCTTCTGGGCCAAATCCTGACTGATAGCAACCCATTCTTTCATAATCACTTCTTGGAGTTTGTCAGAATTAGTCGGTTTTTGTTTGTCCACCCGCCTCTTGAGGATTGACCACAAGTTCTCAATGGGATTAAGATCTGGGGAGTTTCCAGGCCATGGACCCAAAATGTCAACGTTTTGGTCCCCGAGCCACTTAGATATCACTTTTGCCTTATGGCACGGTGCTCCATCATGCTAGAAAATGCATTGTTCTTCACCAAACTGTTGTTGGATTGTTGGAAGAAGTTGCTGTTGGACGGTGTTTTGGTACCATTCTTTATTCATGGCTGTGTTTTTGGGCAAAATTGTGAGTGAGCCCACTCCCTTGGATGAGAAGCAGCCCCACACATGAATGGTCTCATTATGCTTTACTGTTGGCATGACACAGGACTGATGGTAGCGCTCACCTTTTCTTCTCTGGACAAGCCTTTTTCCAGATGCCCCAAACAATCGGAAAGGGGCTTCGTCAGAGAATATGACTTTGCCCCAGTCCTCAGCAGTCCATTCGCCATACTTTTTGCAGAAGATCAATCTGTCTCTGATGTTTTTTTTGGAGAGAAGTGGCTTCTTTGCTGCCCTTCTTGACACCAGGCCATCTTCCAAAAGTTTTCGCCTCACTGAGCATGCAGTTGCGCTCACACCTGCCTGCTGCCATGCCTGAGCAAGCTCTGCACTGGTGGCACTCTGATCCCACAGCTGAATCCCCTTTAGGAGACAATCCTGATGCTTGCTGGACTTTCTTGGAGGCCCTGAAGCCTTCTTAACAAGAATTGAACCTCTTTCCTTTAAGTTCTTGATGATCCTATAAATTGTTGATTTAGGTGCAATCTTAGTGGCCACAATAGCCTTGCCTGTAAAGCCATTTTTATGCAACGCAATGATGGCTGCACGCGTTTCTTTGAAGGTCACCATGGTTAACAATGTAACAAAATAACACTATTTGGATGATTTAATAATCTAATTAGTGACTGAAATGCCATCTTAAAATACACTGTGGGTGTTTTTACAATAATTCATAATCGGTAAACTATAACGATCAATGTATGTGTATTTTTATATGTCAAAAAAGTTGAGGAATAAGATAAAAATAAAGTATCTTAAAAATGTCATCAACATAATAATGTATGGGAATTAACGTGCCATAGAGCAGTTAGGGGAAGATGATGAGGAGGAATGAACGCCTCGGGCCATGCATGATGATGGTCATTTAGACAGCAGTGATGAGAAAGATTTTCAAGAAGAAAGTGTAGTCTAGACAAGCACAGAACTAAATATCCCAACTACACAAACACAGGACACAGTCAGAAAGCAGTCAGCAAAGGGCAATGCAAAAAGGAAAGAATACAGATGGAGAAAAATACAATATCATGGTACATTTGTTGAGTTCATTGCATCTGCTGAGGAAGGCACAGAGGACTCAGACCGACTGCTTTCTGACTATATCTTGTGTTTGTGTTGTTGAGACCTCAACTTCTTGTCTGGACTACACTTTCTTCTGGATAATCTTCCTCATCACTGCTGTCTGAGTGACCATCATCATGCATGGCCTGAGGAGTCCATCCCTCCTCATCATCTTCCCCTAACTGCTCTATGTCACTTTAATTGCCATCCATTATTATGGACTCTGGACTCTGTATATTTACAGTATAAAAAAATTTGCCACTGATGAAATGCTACAGGACACCGCAGAACAAATAAATCTGTATAGTATAGAAAAAGATGTCAAGCCTATAAACACAGATGCCAAAGAGATTGAGAAAGTCCTGTACATGAACATGCACTCCATAAAAGGTCAAGCTGCGGTGTGCCTTTTTAAGGCATGACCCTGATCATTTTCCAACATGGAAGACAGAGATAAAAGAACTGGTCCAGCATTCATTTCTCACTTCTGTGTACTGTGTAAGTGTAAAATGCATATTTGCCTGAACAAGGACTGAAACTGCTATTACGCCTACCACAGAGTGAAATAAAAAAAGACTGTAAAATGCTTAATGTAAAAAAAACACTAAGAGAATAACTGCCTAAAATGTTGTCTGTTGTCAAAATGTTAAGGGCAATATTTTTTTGGAAATAAAATTAACATTGTTTTGAGCAAAAAGTTGCACAAACACCTGATGTATCAAATGTGATACAAAATAAATATCATGAAAAAATTTTTTTTTTTTTTTTTTTTTTTGCTAGATTTAATAAACATCTCAGTTGCAGAAAATGTGAATTTTCTGCCTATTTTTGATATGTCAGGTCTTACAAGGTTAAGAAATTCAAATTCAAAACCATTTTTAATGGCGTATAATATTCAGTTTTATTAAATTATAATTGTCAATAATTCAAATTAACACAAATTCAAATTCAGATTGTTTTGTCATATTAAAGCTCCATACAGATTGGGCCAGATAATAAACTCCTTTAATTTGTTTATGATTCATTTTAACTATATTTGATTGTTATTTATTGCCACAGTGCAATTATATGGCTGATCCCCTGTTTAAAACCAGTAATTTATGTGATACTCACACTCACAAGTGAAGAGTGACCCAAATCTCAATATTAATATTAATACTAATATTAATTTAAATATTCGAGATAAACCAAAATGATTATCACTACATGGTTTGGTGCCCTGCCTGAGAATAAAATATTAAAATAATATTTGTGATCAATTCAAATTATCACTACATTATATGGTATGTATTAGCCTCTGCGTGAGGCTAAAATATAAATATTAACATCAATGCCAATATTGATGTTAATATTTGTGATAAATTCAAAATAACACTACAACTACATTAATTATAGAAATATCTTTGTGTTTTCTTTTTCTTTTTCTTTTTTAATGGACCATGCAAAATGGCAAAGAAACATGGAAAATGGAAATCATTTGTTATATGTAATTGAGTATTATCTGCATAGCAGTGAAAGCTAATCCTGTGCCTTCTAATAAGGTCTCTCAGGGGCACCATGTATGTTGTGAATGCCAAAGGGACTAAAACTGATCATTGAGGCACTTTATACTTCACTGCCTGAGTTTTGAAAGTTGTCAATTTATATTTACAAACTGGTAATGGTCAGTTAAGTTTGACTTAAACCATGGCAAAGTCTTCTATCTATGAGGATGTCATGATCTATAGCAGGGGTGACAAAGTCAGTTCCTGGAGGGCCGCAGCCCTGCACAGTTTAGTTCTAACCCTGCTCCAACACACTTACCTGTAGGTTTCAAACAAGCCTAAACGACTCAATTAGTTGGATCAGGTGTGTGTTTAATTACGGTTGGAACTAAACTGTGCAGAGCTGCGGCCCTCCAGGAACTGACTTTGACACCTGTGATCTATAGTGTCGAATGCAGCACTGAGGTCAAGTAAAACTAATACCAAGATGCAGTCTCGGTCGGCAGCTAAGAGTAAGTCATTGGTTATTTTTACTAGTGCAGTTTCACAGCTTGAAAAGGTTTGGAAAGTGGCTTAGAGATAAAGAAGAGTTTGTAACATTAAGAAGTTCTCCTACTACAGGTAACTCTTTCAGTAATTTTGTTGGAATTGGGTCTAACATACATGTAGCTGGTTTAGACAAATTTACAAGTTTATCTATCTGTATTTTTTGACCGGTATTTTTTTTCCACGTGCGTTCTATGTTACGAGGTGCAGTTTTGAGAGTGCAGCCCAATGATGGAATCTGATAATGGTCGAAGGTTAAATTCATGTAAGACTTTTCTAGTGATTCTGAAAAGAATTCTGTTATTTATTAGCATTTATTTATTTTTGTTTCCAGCTCCGAATTTAATCTAACAATTTTAAGTGGCCAACAAATTTAGACTGTATTTCTAATTAGGAACATATCTCATTTGACATTCATAAATCCATTTAGAATTTTTATTTATATCTGATCCCATACTCTTGAATCATATGCTTATTAGGGACCAAACAGTTTCACGCCCCGGGTTTGCGTATATTCTCATGCACACTATCTCGCCATTCTGAAGTTAGTCAGAGGATGCAGGGTTAACTAATACCTCTTAGTCCGGTTTCCTCTTGCTCACTCATACTAAAAGTGTAGTTAATTTAGTAATTTCTGTACAACTTGCTAATTCATTCATTTTCTTTTTGGCTTAGTCCCTTTTTTAATCTGGGGTCGCCACAGCAGAATGAACCGCCAACTTATCCAGCATATGTTTTACGCAGTGGATGCCTTTCCAGCCGCAACCCATCACTAGGAAACACCCATACACTCCCATTCACACACATACACTACGGACAATTTAGCTTGCCCAATTCACCTATAGCGCATGTCTTTGGACTTGTGGGGGAAACCGGAGCACCTGGAGGAAACCCATGCGAACACGGGGAGAACATGCAAACTCTACACAGAAATGCCAACTGACCCAGCCGAGGCTCGAACCAGCGACCTTCTTGCTGTGAGACAACAGCGCTACCCACTTCACCACCACACCGCCACAACTTGCTAATATCAGTGATTAAACAGACATCAAAAGGTTTTCATGCTGTCGTGCCTCCTGCTCTGTACAGTCAAATGACCCTTAAAATATATTAAATCATGTACACAGCATAGAGGTAGCACAGACTCAACATAATCTACTGATATAAAGATTTCAGGAGAATTCAGAATGAATCAAGACTTAACACTTTATTTTCCAGATAAAAGTGTTTCATGCAAATTACAGAATCAAACAATTAAAGTCAATTCAGAAATAATAAATAATAATAATACATTTTATTTGAAGGCGCCTTTCTGGCAACTCAAGGACACCGTACAATAAAACAAGAGCAATAAAACAACAAGAGAAATAATATAAAAGTATACAAGATACAATTAATTAAGTATTAAAAGCCACCTTAAATAAGTGCGTTTTGAGTCTTGTTTTGAATAATGTAAGGGAGTCAATGTTTCTGATGGCAGGTGGTAGTGAGTTCCAAAGCCGGGGAGCAGAGTGGCTGAATGCTCTGCTGCCCATGGACGATAGACGAGCAGAAGGAACAGACAAGTGGAGGGAGGAAGAAGATCTCAGGGTGCGAGAGGGAGCAGCAATGTGAATGAGGGCAGACAAATATGGAAGGGCGAGATTGTGGATGGCTTTAAATGTTAACAGCAAAACTTTAAAATCAATTCGAAAATGAACTGGTAACCAGTGAAGCTGCTGCAGGACAGGGGTGATATGATGAGAAGAAGGGGTTCTGGTGATGATGCGGGCAGCTGAGTTCTGGACCAACTGAAGTTTACGGAGGGATTTATGAGTAAGACCAAAAAGAAGGGAGTTGCAGTAGTCTAAACGAGATGTGACAAGGCTGTGGACAAGAACAGCAGTGGCATGAGAGGTAAGAGAAGGGCGGAGTCGGTTAATGTTACGTAGGTGGAAGTAAGCAGACCGGGTGATGTGATTGATGTGCGAATCAAAAGACTCATAAATTTGTCTTTTGTGAACAGAATGATAGTTCTACCAGGTCTGCGAAACGGCTAACCTCAGATATACACTGCTTATATAATAAGAGGTAGTGATGTGTTACATCACTTTGAGGTATAATATGTAGATCAATGACCTCGATTCCATGTGCTATATTTGCTATATCCAAAGTGATTGTAATAAATCACTTCAGTGAGCTAAATTGTCCGTACACGAGCAGTCCGATGAGGCTCATGCTTATAAACATATCCTGAAGGAGAGGCTTCATTTAATCTAATATAGTAATTTGGTCTAAGCAAGGGTACAAGGGTAACTCAAATTGCTAAATGTAAATGTCTGGCTCTCTTTACACTTTTGTTCTTCAGAAGATCAAAGGATAGATGTTTATTCGCTGTCTCCATTGCCACTGTTAACTGATAAGCTTAAACAAAAGGGGCTGAGTTAAAGTAAATGTACAATAATTTAAGTGCGTAGGCATGAATCATGAAGGTGATTAAGTTGAGGATTTTGATTGAATTACCTTTTTTGATTTCACCCGGAGGAAACCCACGCGGACACGGGGAGAACATGCAAACTCCACACAGAAATGCCAACTGACCCAGCCGAGGCTCGAACCAGCGACCTTCTTGCTGTGGGGCGACAGCGCTACCCACTGCGCCACCGAGCCACCCCATCTGTCCATATCACCCTAATTTCAATATATTTCAATAGTATGTACAATTCATTTTAACTTTAAACTATTTTAACTTATTATTGTTAATATATTATATGTACTACAATTTTATATTTTACATATGTATATATATATATATTTCTTTTTTTTTTTTTACATTTTTAAACCAAGCAGATATTTAAACATTTTTTGAACACAAATGTTAATAATAATAATAATCATAATAATAATTATAATAATTGTAGCGAATGAGCTCAAAGAGGATTGAAGATTATTTGAAGGGGACTTCAGAAGAATCGACTCTTTAAATCCGGACAAACGAATCATCCAGCGATCATACGAACGGACAGCTGACTTCGACTATTGCTTTTGCTATCAAAAATAAAAACCCATTTATGTTTAAACAGGGTAACAAGATCGAAGTTTAAGGCATTAGATTCATAAATATGCACAGGGACCTTTCTTTATACAAAATGAAACTTTATTGACTAATTTAACAGAAACTAACACCTAGCACAAACACACATTCATACAGGTTGTAGAGAAGAGTAAAGGAAGACAAATAAGAGTTTAAGAGAGTGTAATGATGTAAAAACCTTGGATCTTGTAAACCAAGCCAACCAAAAATAATCAATTAGGGTTACATTTAATTGTCCAGTTCACTGGTAATCTGGAGGTGTTTACTTGCATTCCTTTTGTGATGTGAAGAACTCCCTCTGTTGAGCTGGATTCCCACGTGGTTAGCTGGTGGTCGGTTCTTTGTTCTGTGAGGCTTGGAGTGGGGTGGAGTCTGTCGCTTCAAGTTTGAGGCGGAAAAAAGACTGTAGTCGTGTTAACTTCTGGTTTCGCTGCACACTAAACTTAACTAGACTCTCGACTGAAAGGAAAGAAAGAAAAGTAAAAGTAATGGAGATGGGAACGTTTGTGCTGTTATTCCATTTTTGCCAGAGTCCACGCCTGCTCCCTGGACCTGAAGAGAATCTGTCCTGAGCTGGAATGGAACAACTCTCTCTCCTGGGGTCTCTCCTTTTCCTGTCTTCTTGTTCTGGGGAGCGGCCTTAGTCATCAGCTTTTATAAGGGTGGTCTTGTAGCACACTCAGGAGCTGAGTTGACCAATGAGAAAGTTACCTTCCCAAGTGAAGTTTTATGGTCCTTTGTTGGGAAGCTTGGTGATTTGCATATGCATTCTGGGTGAATGCTGATGCAAAAATGTTTAAAGTTTCTTAAAATGTTAATATGTTGCACAGGTATTAACATAAAATGTAAACGATCGTTCAGTACACAAAATTAGCTCTCCAGGTACATCAAACATGAACTATCTACAATCTTGTTTAGCTGTGGTAGTGTTAAAACATTGATTGCAGGAGAATTAAAACCATAATATTAATAGATGAGCAAGAGACTAGTTGTAAAACACCTGATTACACACAAAGAGGGAATAAAGGCTTACGTTAAAAGCTTAAGTCTTAAGCAAGTTGAATAGGAACGTGACCATGTCTTTGTCCATTTCCAAGTAGCACATTCCTTTCATGTCGTAAATACTTTTGGAGTCAGATTACACACTGACCATCCAGTCTTTTCAATATGGGAGATGTTGACGGTGTATTATTTGTTGAATAAAGCAAAATAAGTATGTGTCCGTTACATTAAAATTAGCAATTTTTTTATTTCTTTCCCCTAACTGTAGTAAAACTGAACCAAACTGTGAGTTAAAAACCAAGATACGTACTAAAATGTGATTTAAGTACCGCTACTTTGCAGACAGTGTCCATGTACCAACTTCAAGTGTTAAAAAAGCTCAGATCTGGATGTGTTAGATGAGCCACAATCTCTGCACACATGTAGATGCAATAAGGCAAACTGTGTGGAAAAAAAAAAAAGATAAGAATGAGAGTCACCAAATAACAATATTGGTAATATAATATAATATTCATTCATTCATTCATTCATTCATTTTCTTTTCGGCTTAGTCCCTTTATTAATCTGGGGTCGCCACAGCGGGATGAACCGCCAACTTATCCAGCATATGTTTTACGCAGCGGATGCCCTTCCAGCTGCAACCCATCACTGGGAAAATAATATAATATAATATAATATAATATAATATAATATAATATAATATAATATAATATA
>CAIGQV010000771.1:631371-642031 GCA_903798115.1 Danio jaintianensis | reverse complement strand
GTGTGTGTGTGTGTGTGTGTGTGTGTGTGTGTGTGTGTGTGTGTTTTAGTGATTTGAGCGTATGTGTGCAAGTAAGTAAAAGTGTGTGTGTTTGTCTGAGTGCTTTGAGTGTGTATGCGTGCGTGTGTGTGTTTTTGAGTGCTTTGTGTGTGTGTTTGCATGCGAGTAAATGAATATGTGTGCATGAGTGTGTTGGTGCATGTAAGTGAAAGTGTGTGTGTGTTTGAGTGCTTTGAGAGTGTGTGTGTGTGCATGTGAGTAAGTGAAATTGTGTGTATATATATATATGTGTATGTGTGTGTGAATTTGTCTGTGTTTGAGTGTGCATGTGTTTCTTTTTATGTGTTTGTTTAACCTTGTGCGTGTGTGTGCGTGTGTGCGTGTGCGTGTGCGTGTGTGTGTGTGTGCGTGTGTGTGTGTGTGTGTGTGTGTGTGCACAGTTTAGCAGGTTATGTGGAGGCTCTGGCGGTGCGTTTAGGGATGCAGATTCCTGATTTAAGCCCCAGACAGGTGGACATGTGGCAGACCAGAGTCTCCTCACACACGGTGAGAGTCAGAACCAACACGTATCTCTGAAGTTCACTTTACTTTCAATTATTTGTTATGTTGTCTTTTCAGCAAGCAAATGAATACTTGTTTCAAATACAATACAAAAAGGTATTTCTGCTTCATTTAATATATTGATTTGTGTGTGTGTGTGTGTGTGTGTGTGTGTGTGTGTGTGTGTGTGTGTGTGTGTGTGTGTGTGTGTGTGTGCAGGGTAAAGCCATCGGCGTGGCCATCGGGTGTATTCTGGGAATGTTTCCGCTGCTCTTCTTAAGCGATGAGGAAGACAAAAAAAACACGAAAGACTCAAACTGACCTGCTGTTCTCAGGCATGACAGAAACTGTGTTTGTTTTGCCAAAACGTCTGAAGAAAATCATGCAAAAGAACAAACATGCACACGGTAAACCGCATCACAATGAAAAAATGACATTAAACAGTAGCGAGTAGCAAAACAAACAAAACCCTTAGCTAGTAGTGAAACCTTTAATCTAGCGATGAAGAGTAGATGTGTTCTAATGCGCATGAGTTTGCTTTAAACACGTATAAACACTATTTTAAAGGCCCGATCACACTGAAAATGATCACTAGAGTGATAACGTTTTTATAATCATCTTTCTAGAACGATGCTGAGGAATGATAAAAGCACTTGACAGCCAATCAGAATCAGCGATGAACATTTAAAGAGACGGAACACTTTGGGGATGTTTACAGCTGCTCACTTCATGCGTTTATTTCTGATCGAATAGCTGTCTGATTGATTATGTGGTCGAGTGTAAATCGAAATGTTTATCGACGTAATCTAGGTAAATTTGCATATAGGGCGGGATTTGAAGATCTCATGCTATATCCGTTTAGCAGAGACGAATTTATGTGTGTCGAGTGTAAATGGAAACATTAATTGGCGTTAATCGACGTAACCAAGGTAAATTTGCATATTATGTGAGATTGAAGATTCTACACTTTATTCGTTCAGCAGAGACGCATTTATGTGGTCAAGTGTAAATGGAAATGTTAATCGACAACTTATTTAAATTTGCATATTATGCGGGATTTGAAGGTCCCTCGATATATTTGTTCAAGTGTAAATGGAAACGTTAATTGATGTTAATCGACTTAACCTAGTTAAATTTGCATGCACGCAATTTGACGATCCTGTGTTGTATCGGTTTAGCAGAGATGCATTTATGTGGTCAAGAGTAAATGCAAACGTTGATTGACGTAACCTAGTAAATTTGCATATTATGCAGGGTTTGAAGGTCCCTTGATGTATTTGGTTAGCGGAGACGCATTTAAGTGGTCAAGTGTAAACGGAAACGTTAATTGATGTTCATCGACTTAACCTAATTAAATTTGCATGCACGCAATTTGAAGAATATACACTATATTCATTTAGCGGAGATGGATTTATGTGGTCAAGTGTAAATGGAAACGTTAGTTGACGTTAATTAACGTAACCTTGTTAAATTTGTATACTACATGGTATTTGAAGATCTCACACTATATTAGTTTAACAAAGACTCATTTATGTGATGTTTAAATGAAAATATTAATGGACGTAACATAGTTAATTTAGCATATATCACAGGATTTGAAGGTCCCTTGCTATATCGTTTAGCGACTCATTTATGTGGTCAAGTGTAAACGGAAATGTTAATTGACATTAATCGACGTAACTTAGTTAAATTTGCATATAGCATGTGATCTGAAGATCCTGCGCTATATCTGTTTATCGATGCAATCGAGATGCATTTATGTGGTTAAGTGTAAATAGAAACGTTAATCCACGTAACCTAGTTAAATTAGCATATAACGTGAGAATTGAAGATTCTACACTATATCATAACCGACATAAACGACATTAATCGACATTACCTACTTAAATTTGCATATATCGCAGAAGATTGAAGATGTCACACTATATTCATTTAACAAAGACGCATTTATTAAATGATTATGTTAATTAATTTAAATGAAAATGTTAATTGACGTAACCTAGTTAAATTTGCATATCTAGTTAAATTAGCATATAGCATGGGATTTGAAGATCCTGCACTATATCAGTTTAGCGGAGACGCATTTATGTGGTCGAGTGTAAATGGAAACGCTAAACGACATAAATCGGCGTAACCTAGTTAAATTTGCATATAGCGCAGTTTGAAGACGTCGCACTATATTTGTTTAACGAAGACGCATTTCAAGAGTTCGCACTTAGATAATGCTCGACTATGACAAATAGCACTTGAACCCTGGTTTTCTCGTTGAGTCGCCGTGTCGCCCAATCAGGGAGAAGGATAGGGGAATGATAGGGGAGGAGGGGGGGTTTCCGAAAATGAAGATAGGGAATGAGATTTTTGGCAGGGTATTTATAGTGATTTGTAATGATCTGATTGGTTGGCTAATGATTAGCGATAGGTATCAGCTGTCGTCGTTCATATCACGTGCTCCTCTCGAAATTAGTTTGTGAAACTTCACTTATATGGTGAAGTGTAAATGAAAACGTTAATGGCCATAACCTAGTTAAATTTGCATATAACGCAGGATTTGAAGGTTGAAATCATATCCATTTAACGGAGACACATTTATGTGGTCGAGTGTAAAGGAATTTCAGAAGAAACACATGAAGTGACAGCTGTAAACAGACCCTGCGCTAGTGTACACGCACATGCAGTCAGCATTGTAGAGCTCATTATCGATGTGAACGGGCCACTTTTTACTTTATAGTTTGATCTCTGATGTATTTATATTGATTCTTGCTCTTTACTTTGAGCAGCATGCTTTACTGTAGATGATTTAGTGAAGATCATGAAGTATTATTTTCCGATCGGCTCAGTTTTTAGCATCAGTAATGTTGGACCGTAACTGGAATGGCTGTAGTTTTATTGTGAACAGCACAAGCGTTCTCATGTGTGGACAGACTCCATCTCCATGATGCACCTGTCTGTTGAACCCACAGGTGTAGACGGAGGTACGGCTGCAGAAATGTGGTGAAAACCAACAGAACAAATGCAAGAAAGTTAGCTATGATTTATTGTTTTCTAAAAGTCGTATTGGATGGTGGAGATATGTAAAAATATTAATAGCTTACACTTACTTCACTTCATGGAAGTATATTTAGTTGAGGTATTATGACTAAAACTTTAACTGTTTGACAGCATTTCACCTTGTTTTTAAGCACTAAGGTGTTTAAGTTCATAATTTGAGTTTATTAAAATAAGATATTTAGTCAAACTAAAATGAAGTTACTCTAAAAGAGAACAATATTAATATTTCAAGAATATATTAGCAAAAACTGATCACTTTTTATACATTTTCATAAATCATATGTATTTTTTTGCAAATGTACTCTTCAATGCACAACTAAAACATGATTTATGAACATATATAAAAACTGAATATTAAAATATTAATATTGTTTCCTGCATTTCTCATTAACAGAAACTAAACTTAAGCACTAAACTACAATCTGTTTCTGTTTAATTTATTGCCAATATTTTATTTTATTTAAGTACTAAAGCAAGAATAAAAAGCTTATTTTTGTTTCAGCAAGATCCCAGGATATTATATTCTAGTTTGTTTATGTTCTTGTTTATGTTTGTCACAATAATAACTAAAACGAAATAACTCTTTTTATTTTCGCTAATTGCCAAGATTTCTCATTTGATTAAGTTTTATTTAATTTAATATAACAATTTATTAAAATAAATAAAAATGAGAAATCTTTACAATTGGCTGAATTTTATTTAGCTTTAGCTATTTATTTGCGATTCCAGGCAACATTACTCAAAAGTACTCAAATTAAAAATAAATAAATAAGTACAATTCAAAATAAATCAAGAAATTAGAAAAGATAACTAAACATTTAACCATAACTAAATTAAAAACACAAAATCTAATTGGAAACATCAGTGATAAATCAGTGCATGTTAAAGAGCTCTGGCTGTTCATTAATGTAATATATATTACTATATTCATGTACAGATGATCATCTCTTTGGCTGATTTGCTGATCTCTGACAGAAATACCTCTGGGTTCAAGAAATGCAGCACTAATTCAGCATATCCTTATTATTAGACACTATGCATTCAGATATTGATGTATATAATTATTGCACAGCCGTCTCTGGTGGTCTACCGCAGCTGGAAATATTTTACAGTATTTTGCAAATTATTTTTGTGAAACTACATGGGATATTTGTACTTTTTATAACATCATTTGTCACTCCACAGAACTGAAAACTATTCAAGCACATGACTCTGAATATGGTTTAATTGTGTAAATGTTCTGAATGGACGTTTTTCTGGTGAACATGAAGCTCTCGATGTTATTCTTGCTGCGTTTGGTTTTATTTGTACCTCATGTTGATTTGGTTATCAGCAGCAGACTCTCTTTATATTGAGAGCTGTTCAAATTAATTATAGGTAACCCTTTACTATAACGTTAACACAAACTAACAACACAGCTGTATTTTCATTATCGGAGAGTAATAAACACTGCAACAAATGAATTTCTCATTGTTCGTTACTGCAGAGCTAATGGGGTTTACTGTAAAGCATTAATGAATTATAAATGAAACACACACACTGCAGATGATCTTAATAAAATGCCTTTATTGACAGTATAAAAAAATCACACTGCATTATTATTATTATATACAGTCTAGTTGTGTTCAGTCGCTAATTCTGAACTCTGACGAACAACAAACCAAACACAACAGATGCTAATGGGCGAGTTAAGGCGGGTTAACCAAACTTTGCATGTTTGTGTGCATAAATAAACACATCGATCAGCTAAACACCTCTGGAATACACACACAATATCTCGGTTTTTATTTTTTAATGAGAATATTTTCTGCACTGCTACATATGTGGATCATTAGTACACAAATGAACACTGATCGCCGCTGTTTACAGCAAATATCTACATTCTTTAAATTAAAGGTTCTCTATTGGCATTGATGAAGAATCCTTCAGATCCGTGGAAACTGTTCTGGATTTCTGAACAATGGAGGGGGAAAAAAAGCATGTTTTTTTTTGTTTTGTTTGCATATTTGGCTGCATCACACGTGACTAGAATTCTAGAAATGTTCTGCAATAGTGGACAGTTTCAGACCTTACTGTTGTAAAAACACATTTAGTGAACAGACCATTAGATTAAAAAAAAATGTCCGACTGAAGGCCCTGATGGAGAAAGAACTTGGCCATGACATAATAAGTAGGTGTGGCTTATTATTGTAAGTGTGGAAATACTTTGATTTATTATCTCTGGTTCATTTCGGGTTTTGTGTGAAGCCTCGTGCACACCTGGATGTTTATCGCTCATTCTTATCGCCAGTGCTTTTAGAGAATGTACAAAATCACTCTGACACTAGATGGCGCTTGATGAAAAGAAGAAATACACCAGTACACAAGGTGGCACTGCGCAACTTAACAGAAGTCGTCACCCTTCATTTAGTCACGAGCCGCTAAACATCGGTGATAATCACATGCGATAATCATCCTGGTGTGCATGAGCGTTGATGGAGAAAAACTCCCTGCACAGATTTCTGTCATGTTCAAGCTGGTAAAACACAATCGCCACGCAGGTTTATAAGTGCTTATTACAACTACTGACAAAAGACAAGGGACCTGTTTATCATGCAGAAATTCACTAATCTGACCACACCTTACATATGGTTCTTTTATCAGTTTGATTCTTTGGGCAACCAATAAAGGTTATTTTATGGCAGGGTTGTCCAAACCTGTTCCCAGAGGCTAGGAGAGATTAGCACTAACCCTAATTAAACACAGCAAGCCAGGGTCTACAGATGCTCTAAAGGGCCCTGGTATACTTCAAACAAAGCTCTTTTATCGTTCTTTGAGGGCAAAAAGAAGTTTGAAAAGGTTGAGTGAAGGTACACTGTTTTCAAACACCCTAGACCTTTAAAGATGTGGTGTCTTTTAAAAGGTCCAATGTGTGATCCTCTCCGACTCTTTAACATCTCCACGAGTGATCGTACAGGTGCGGATATATCTGTTCCAGCTCTGCTACTCCAGCCTCTAGTGTGTTCATGCTGCTGACTTGGTGTTGTTGTGTTTGGTTTTGTTCTGCTGGCTGACCTCCGTGGATATAAGATACAAATTAATCGCACATCAAAGAAGGCGGAGTTCCAGAACACACCCACTAATTGTGTAATCATCACAGACCAATAGGAGCTTAACAATTTAAGGAGCCAAAACGAACTCCCCCAAAGTCAAATTGAACTTTGATTTGGCCAGATTTTTCTTTTGTTTGAAGTATACCAACACCTTAAAGTAGGAGTGGCCACACTCTGTCCTGAAGGGCCAGTGTCCTGCAAAGTTTACCTCCAACCCTAATTAGACACGCTTGAACCAGCTAATTAAGGTCTTAATCGTCATACTTGAAGCTTACATATATGTGTGTTTATTCTAGTTGCAGGACAGTGGCCCTTTAGGACAGGTTTTAAACCCTTGAGTTAGACCATACTGGAATCTTCCAGAGAGGTGTGTCTAGAGCTTGGCTGCCCAGATTTGGTCCTGTAGGGCCGGTGTCCAGCAGAGTTAAGTTCCAACCCCAATTAGGCACTTCTGAACAAGCTTATCAAGCAGTTACTGGAAACACTAGAAACTTCCAGAGAGGTGTGTTGAGGCAAGTTGTAGCTAAACTAATCCGAACAGCGGACCTTCAGGACTGGGTTTGGGCACCCTTGAACAAGACCATACTAGAATCTTCCAGCCAGGAGTGTTGATGGTAGCTTGAGCTAAACTCTCCAGGACAGTGGCTCTTCAGGACTGGGTTTGGGCACCTCCGCTCTGGAAACTTTAAGATAAGCATTTTTTAGCTAGTTGGAGCTAACTCTGCAGGACTGTCAGTAGGGGGCTCCTGTTAGACACTTCTCTACTAGAAGGTGATTTATACTGAGGGTCCCCCTTGATTTGCTTAAGCCCTGTTTACACTGTGCGATTTCAGTTGTATGAGACAAATTTGGCAAATCCTAAATAAATGTTGTAAACCTGTGGTCTGTGATCATTGATTTGACATGTTCACCTACAGTTTCTTAATGGCCATTGTGATCAAATCTTTTCTCTGATGAAGTTCTAGCAGATTCAGAAGATTTCAGACTCTTTCCTGCAATGTGATTCAGTTTTTATGAACGTTAAACCATGACACAATCAGCAAACCAGTGTGGGGAAATGTCAAAACCGCTTTCTGCTGGTTTTATTATTGAGACACACTGTGTGCAAAATTACCGCTACAGTTTATTTATGTTTGCCATGAGAGATCATGTCAGAACGCGGGATAGTGAAAGTGTCACGGATGGATGTCGTCAAACTCTGGGCAAATTTTCTACTGTGTCTGACTCGTCTTCTTTTTCGTTCAGTCTGACATTATGAAAACTGAGATCTTACATTCTGACACGGGGATCATGTTCGTGCAGTCTGACATGCTACAATAATTTAGAATTATCAAAAATCGCACAGTGTGAGCCGGGCTTTAGGGCCCAAAAAAAGTCACAGCCCCCCATTAAAAACAAGATCAGACACCCCTGTACTGTCACTGCTGTATTCCCACCCCAACCCCTCTGGAACCTTTACTTTTAAGAGTGCATTTCCTCTTCCTGTAACGAATAGTCGTCCTGCTCCACCTTCACTTGTCCAGCTGCGTCTGCATCCTCCTGCTGGCCGCGGGGCGCTGTGTTGGTCTCAGGCATCCGCTGGCAGCGCGCCTGATGCTTGAGGAAACTGTCCCTCCAGACTATCTTCTTTCCGCAGACGCTGCACTCATACGGCCGCAGGCCTCCGTGCGTCTTGACGTGTTTGGTCAGGTGGTGCTTCATCTTGAAGCTCTTGGAGCAGACGGGGCAGCTGAATGGACGCAGGTTCAGGTGCTGCATTTTGACATGGCGGTCGCGCATGCTCTTCAGCGTGTACGCTTTGCCGCAGTGACAGAAGTGGACTTTGGGCGTCGCAGAGAGAGGAGAGCACGGGGAGGACGAGGACGACTGCGAGACCCAGGACAACTCGGAGGGCAGCAGGGGGCGCTGTGAAATCTGTCCCGTCGCCTTCTCGATTTCATCGTAGGTCTCAAAGGAGAGATCCGCTTTGTCGTCCTCGTCCAGCACTTTGTCGTCTAGCGGCCATTCGGTGACGCTCTGCCACAGTCCGTCCGTCTCCTGCAGCGACTCCCTGCTCTCGCTTTCTCTGAGGCTGCCGTCCAGCTCGGCGACTCCTGAGAGAACACAAGAGCAGACAACAACAGTCAGAAACACCTCAGTGCTGCGCCGGCCATGTTTCCCCGGTGGACGGCAGCTAAACGGCAGTGATGAAGAAGCTCCACTCACCGGCCTGGTGCTCCTCACACTTCACCCTCACTCGGTCCTCCCCTGAGGGTTCTCCCACTCCTTCATCCGCCTCCATCCTCCGCTGCTCCTCCTCTTCTTTCGCTCCGCGGAGGCGAACTCTGATTCGGTGCCTCGTGGCGAAGTCTAGCTCTGGCGGACTGACAAATGATGGCAGAGGAGCGGCGCTGCACCCGTGAACACTGCCTGCACTGGAGCCGCATTCGGGATCCGGCCGCAGGGGGAATGTCAGGGTACTTCTGCTCCACCGGTTCTGCTGAGGGCGCCTCCATGTGGCCAGCGGCGGCAGTGCGCTGTGTGGTCTTTTCTCCAGAGTTTGTTCAGTTGCTGCGTCCTCGGGATCGGCGAAGCAGCAGTCTGAACTACTGGGTGACTGGTGACTGGACGAGGTGGCGCCGCCAGGGCTGATCTGCGCTAGGGGTCGCGACCTCTTGAGGATATCCGTGCACTTGTCTACGATGTGCCACATCTGCAGGAAGCTGGCTACGGTGACGTAGTTGATGATGTCATCACGCACTATGCTGAGCTGGCCGGTGTATGCGGAGTTTAGGACGCTCTCGAAGGCCAGCGGGTCCATGACGGAGGGCAGAGACACCGTGGTGACGTTCTTTAGTAGAACCTGCCAACAGCAGAACCGCAGTGTCAAGAACTAATCCAGATCGAGCTACGATGCTTTTACTTACTGTGTTAAAAGGACTACTCTGGTAATGCATGCTATTGACTTTATTCTGCAATGCAGATGTGCGATTGTTCTAGAACTTCCAATTCAGTTGCCTATGGCAGAAATGACTAATAATGAACGGCAGATAATGCTCAAACTATTCTCCCTAGTGTGTGTTCATGACTATACCTAAAAAGTAGAATACTATAATATGAAAATATCAGTTTGCAACATCAAGCAGCATAACGAGCTGTTTTTAACATCTAAATATAACACTTCCCTACAGAAATGCTATTTTTATTAGCTCTTTTATATTTATGTAATGATTATACTAAAACAAATAGGTAATAGATATTATAAATTAAATTATAATAATGAAAACTGATTGGCTGTTGTCAATTTCTACTCTAAGCTCGACTAGCCAATAGCAGAACATCATCTACTGTGGAGGTGGGGTTAAAGATTGGTTAAATCTGGAAAAACAACCTATGCATGCAACACACAAGTATAATTTACACACCGTTCTGCGATATGAGTAGTGCATACACTATTATCACAATAACAAGAATTTTTCAATATATTGTGCAGCTCAATGCACTAGTATGCCACTCTTACTACATTTCTGTGTTAGATATAATGAAAGTAAAGTTATTCATCAACTCATGGCAATTTTTACATGATGTGCTGAATAACCCACTGCGGGTGGATTGTCATGCTTCGTTTCATTAGCAGAAAATCATTCAGGGTTGTGAATAAGTTACATTTCCTCATAAGATCAGCTTGTAAATAACAAACGTTAGCACTGCATTTCCTCTTTATTTCACACTCTGACTTGCAGTACATACAGGAATAGTACTGTGAGCTGTTCATCAACAGACAACAAAAACTCCCACATAAACACTAATATAGTATTTTTGAAAGTACTATTGTAAAGTGTATTATACTGACAAACTATTGAATACTGTGGTGTACTTTAGTTTTACTACAGTAAACTGTGGTGTATTGTAGTATAATATACTCTAAACTACAGTACTGGCTCATTTGTTTATATTACTGTAGTTGTTGCGTTACCATAGCAACTGTAGAATCACCACAA
>CAIGQV010000771.1:563202-575472 GCA_903798115.1 Danio jaintianensis | reverse complement strand
GACCACTTCTGCTGTGGAGAAACACACACATGTGAAAAGACTCCATTGTCGTAAGATTGCATAGATGTTTCCGTTTGATATTCAGATAGTTTGTTTGCATTTGTCTGATATTCAGATGAGCTTCATGGTGAAGCGTCCGGTCTCCACGGTGCTCCGTCCTGCGGTGGCCACCGCTGAGCTGCGCGGCACGAACTGTATGGTGGCGGTGTGTTTGATCTGGCCTTTACTCTGACTCCAGAAAAACATGAAGATGAAGCAGAGCGCCACCGAGCTCAGGAACGACAGGAAGCCCATGGTCACGGCGATCACTAGCGTCTTCACGTCCAACGGGAATGGCTGTGACCCGTTGACCGCCGTCTGCCCCGACGCAAAGCTCCAGCCGTCCAGGAAGAAGGATCCCGAGCGGTTCCGAGAGGATGCTGGAAACCCACGAATGCGCAGACTCACGGATATACTGTCGTTCCCAGCGGCGTTGGAGGCGATGCACAGATAATATCCACTGTCCTGCACCTGAGCGTAGCGCACCTCCAGAGTCCCATTGGAGAGAACACGAATCCGGCCGGATGCGGTGAGAACCGAACGTTTGGGGTTCAGCCAGACAATCGACGGTGCTGGATCTCCATCAGCTGCACAGAAGAACAGCACCGTATGTCCCTCGTCAGAGCGCACGTCCTGCGGTTTACGGGTCAGAATACGAGCCTGCCGGCAGGTGAACGTCCTCGCCACATCCGACTCCGCAAAGTCCTGGAACATGCGGCCCTGCACCTGAACAGGTGAAACACAAGAGGGCGCATGTCCTGCAAAACGGAGCCGCAGGCGTCTGCGCATCACCCACAGCAGCCGGCAGTCGCACGCTAGAGGGTTCCCGTCCAAACGCAGCACCTCCAGAGAACCCACCGCGTGAAACGCAGACTCCTCTAGAGTCACCAAACGATTATCCGAAACATTGAGAAGCCGAAAAAATGCTAAATTGCGAAAAGCACCAGATTCAACACGCAAAAGTCCAGTGCTCACTAAATGAAGCTCCTGAAGCCGTAATAAGTCGCCGAGGAGGCCAGAGAGGACGGTGGTGATGGGGTTGTAGGACAGGTCCAGGTAGCGCAGGTACACCAGGTGATGCAGCGGCGTGTACGGGACGGCACTCAGGTTGCAGTGCGACAGCGTCAGTGAGGTCAGATTGAGGCCGATCAGACTGTTAGCCGCTAGCGTGTGCAGCCAGGGGCAGTGGGACACGTGCAGTTCCTGCAGCCGCTGCAGCTGACGGAAGGAGTTGTTGGGCAGCGCGGTCAGGCCGAGTCTGCAGAAGCGCAGGTGCTGGAGGCCCGTCAGCCGCGAGAAGGCCTCGCTCGGCACCGTAGTCAGGTTGCAGCGCTCCAGACGCAGCTCCAGCAGATTTGGCAGACCACTGAACGCACGGTTCGAGATGAACACCAGATCATTCTCGCTCGCCTCCAGCTTCTGCAGGGACGGCATCTCTCCAAACATGTCGTCCAACAACACTAAGATCTCGTTTTCACTCATGTCCAGAAACTGAACGTTGGGAAGCCCTGAGAAAGCTCCGACTGGGATGATCTTCAGTCGATTGCGGGACAATCTCAGCGTGAGGAGGTTCTGGAGACCTACGAAAGCCTCGACTTCGATCACCGTTAGCATGTTAGCGCTGAGATCCAGCTCGCGTAACTGCCTCAAATTGAAGAACTGCCGGCTGGACAGCGTCTTCAGGTGGTTGTAGGTCAGGTTGAGCACCTGCGTGGTGTCGGGAACGCCCTCGGGAACAGCAGAGAGCTGCCGAGAGGAACAGTCCACCAGCGGGAGCTTCGGCAAACAGTCGCAGCGCTGGGCACAGGGCCCTGAGGTGGCCACGCCTACTACCCACTGGAGGACCACCCACCAGTACAGCCTCCTCCAATCAGCAGCCACACACATCTGGAGACCCGCCTGCGGTGCAAACAGGGAGTTAGGCGTCATCGCTTTTACTTCTGTTGCATATATTTTGTGGGGGTTTTTTTTGCTAAACACAAATTTAAACATTAAATTTCAGAATTTGACTTGCAGAAACAGTAAAGCACGACTGGCTCAATTCCCAGTGGATTTGTTAATTTCGTTAATGAAAACCGATAAACTGAAACATGACGAATCTGGTTCGCCATGCGCAAGCTCTTATTCACTCCTCTAATGAACGAACAGCACAAGATAACAAAAAATTATGTTGGTTAGTTTAATTGTTTTGACCACATTTTGGTCAAATCATCAATAATGCGCTGCTCGTTCATCAGTTGAGCAGATCAGTGTGTGTGCATTTATAGTTCACTGTGGAAATAAACACAGCAGGGAATGCATGAACTGATAATGTTAGTGTTTGCATGCAAAACAAAATGTAAAAACGTTTAAATATCCATTTAACAGTGCAACATTTTGAGTTTTTGTACTTCAAATAGTAAAGCAAGGTCATGTTCCTGCATGATGTCAACAGTTCCTGATTCCCAGGCAAACCATAAACTATTATAAAATCTATGCTATAATTTAGGGCTGTGCAATATATTGAAATCATTGGAACATCACAAATGAGCATATCGCAATAAATGTTAAATGTTTGTTTTCCTGACTGCTCTTGATGTTTTCAGATGGATAAACCTATACAGGCAGAACAAAGTGGTGGTGATAAGTATTTTATACATTTTTGTTTGATTCCATTGTTAAAATGTCTGACTTGTTTAATGCAACAGCAAAACTTTCTGAGGTTGTAGTGCTGCTTTCTTCTGACATTTTTCTTCAATATCATACAGCCCTACAATAACTGGAATGAATAAATATACAGTAAAAGTATATAATAAATAATTGAACATGTAGAATTAAGATTTTTTTTTGTGCCTTCAATGTGCTAACTAAAACGATGTTTGATTCCCAATAAATGCACAAACTAAAACAATAAGTTTACTACAAATGCAAAATGAAATCATCTCCCAAAAGGCAGTAATGTAAAATGTAAGCATTTATAAATAAACATGCATGCCTGATGTCTGGTTTGACCACATGGATGCTCAAAGAAATAAATAAATGAAACTGTGGTCTAAATCTCAGGCTGGAGAACAAACAGGCTTCGAAAGAATATTCAATTAAATTAAGACTCGCTGAACGCATTTCAAAAAACAGCACAAAAGCAGCTTCCTGATGCCGAGTACAGCATAGGAATGATCTGCAATGTTTTCAATTGAAATTTACTGTGATTTTTTTTTGTCCTGGCAAAAATCAATCATGCTTAATCCCAAATCAAAGTTTGTTTTGACAACATATGTGTGTTTGTACTGTGTATATTTACTATGTATATATAAAATACACACATGCATGCATATATTTGAGAAAATGTTTATTTATATATTGGATATAAAACATATATTTAAATATCAATACAAAAAATTGTTACATAGATATTTAAAATGATATCTAATTTGTATCTTATACATGTATATTTTATGCACACATACATCATGCCAAAGCAAACTTTTATTTTGGATGCAATTAATCACGATTAATCTTTGCCCAGCTTTATTTTTAATATAAAAAGACCATTTTAATTTACTCCTAATGTGCATGTAACTTTCAAACCATCTGGACATTTTAAGCTTGAAAAGCCTCCTCACACCGCATCTCTAAGACAGTTGGCAAGACACACCGAAAACAGCAAGAAGCAACACAACTGCCAAATATATTGAAACATTGGAGGAGAAAAAAAAGCACATTTTTATAATCTACACGAAACACCTTTTCATGCGTGCATTATTTTTGATGACTTTTTCCATGCAATACAAATGAAATGCACTCATGCTCAATAATATGTAATCTATTACAGTAATCTGTCACTGCACGTCATGTAAGGAGCTTTATTAAAATAAAAGATGAATCGTCTGACGCTCACCAGCTGGCAGAGGGGCTGCTTCTTCTCATTACCAACAATTCCTGAAGAAACGCCCTGCGATCGCCCGCTCACAGCCTGGAGACAGAGAGACAAGAGAAACACATCTTCAAGATTTCTATTCAAATATAATCATCACAAATGCTTTGGTAATACTTATGTCATAGCAATAAAGCAAGTTTGAACTAAGAGATAAAGAGAGTATTGCATTTTATTATATCTTAATGAATTTGTTTCTGTCATCCTTTTAATAATCATATTAGATTTGTTTCTTTCTTAATTGCTTATGTATTCATCAAAATTCTAACTGTTTTGTGTGTGTGAGAGTGTATATATGTATATATATGTACATGTATATATGCACTTATTGTTTATTTAATCTGCAATGCTTTGGCAATATTTGACAGTCATGCCTGAACTGAGAGAGAGTGAGGTTGAGCCGGTGAAATGCTGACTTTTCATTGAGCTCAGTGCCAGACTGGAGGATGTGATCAATGCTGCAGAGGTCTATGGTCAAAGGAAGAGTTCATCTTCAGGTCAGCGTACAGGAAGAGCTTCACGTCAGACTCATATGCTCACAAGTTTGAAACCAGTGGGAGTGTGTGCATGCAGGCATGAAGAGCAGATGCAGGTGTGTGTGTGTGTGTGTGTGTGTGTGTGCGTGCGTGCGCAGGACTCCAAGCATCATGTTTGCATAACCAAATGCTGGCAGGGGTAAAGAACTAAAGTAAGAGATCTGCCAGAGACACAGACTGTGTGTGTGTGTGCTATCTGGTTTTCCTGCAAGATCAACCAGCTGCCCAATACAGCACTAACAGGTTTTATAATACAAAAGTAACAACAAAAAACAAAATGTTATCATCATCTACAAGTAAAATAACTGTGAATTACATTTAATTCTTTAATATAGATTTCTGAGTGTATACTTTAAAATGTAAGCAAAAAAGTTCTTTACATATGGTCAATATATATATAAATATGAACTATTAATACTAATTTACAGAAATGGTACGTTATGGGGATATACTGTTGAATTATTTGCCCTCCTGTTAAAATTGAATTCTTTTATATTTTCCCCCAATTTCTGTTTAACGGAGAGCAGATTATTTTCAGCACATTTCTACATATAATAGTTTTAATAACTCATGTCTAATAACTGATTTCTTTTCTCTTTGCCATGATGACAGCACATAATATTTGACTAGATATTCTTCAAGACACTAGTATTCAGCTTAAAGTGACATTTAAAGGCTTAACTAGGTTAATTAGGGTAAAGTTAGGGTAATTAGGCAAGTCATTGTATAACAGTGGTTTGTTCTGGAGACAATCCAACACTAATATTGCTGAAGGGGGCGAATAATATTGACCTTAAAATGGCTTTAAAACAACTAAAAACTGCTTTTATTCTAGCCAAAATAAAACAAATAAGACTTTCTCCAGAAGAAAAAATATTATAGGAAATACTGTGAGAAATTCCTGAATCTGTTCAACATCATTTGGGGAATATTTCAATTTCACAGGCGGGCGAATAATTTTTCCCTCAACTGTATATCATTATCAGGATATAAGATAACTTATATTGTGATATATGATGTTTCTGTCGTATCGTCCAGCCATATGGTCACATATGTTCTTTACGTGTGCTGTTGTTTATGATTTGGATGATAAAAGCATCATGCATTCACAATAATAATTTAGAAACTGTTTATGAGGAATTATTTTCCCTGTTTAATGGGACCATTTATGAGTTTACAGTATGAATGAAGATGAGCACACACACACACACACACACGTGCGCTGCCGGCATGAATCGGGGGATTTGTGCGCTCTGAACAGCATATGTTTAATGCAGGAGACGCCTGTAATCTGCTCTTTAGATGGGCTTTAATGGAGGCCGTAATGGCTGCATCTCTTCATCTGTCTGTTTACTCCAGCATGTTTTGTCTCCATGCGTTAAGCATCTTTAAAAGTGCTCAAGAGGGCTTAAACTTCAAGCCCTTAAAAGACCATCGCTAATGCGTCTCAACACACACAAACACACTGCGCAGACCGCAGGGCCATTCATTAACACTGAGCTGTAACACACGCATTACTGCAGCTAATGTGTTTCTGAAATGCTAATGCTATTTATATTGATGCTTTTACACAAAGAGAGCATGCATTGCATTGTAAAAAAACATTTCTGCATGCATCAAGCCCTTTCAGCTTTATTTATTTGAGTAACAGGAGTCAGTGTTGTTCTTAGTGCTTAGATATGCATATTAACGGGTTACAATATTCAGCAGTGTTGGGGAGTTACTTCTGAAAGTAATGCATTGCAATACATAGAGTTACTCCCCAAAATAGTAACTAGTTGTGTTACTTAGTTACTATTAATGGTCTCTCTCCTTCATTTTATTGCCAAAACACTGAAAAAGAGTTGTTTTTAATCAAATTTTCACATTTTTATCTCACAATAACCTGCTGGATGCAAACCAAACAGGCTTCAAATGTGTTCAATCCACTGAGACCGCACTACTTTCAGTCACTGAAGCCCTGCGGATTGCCAAAGCAGGTTCTAAATCATCCATTCTGCTTTTACTGGACCTGTCTGCTGCTTTTGATACAGTAAATCAGCAGATTCTACTGTCCACCCTCTCCTCATTGGGCATCTCTGAAACCCCGCTCTGCTGGTTGGAGTCTTACCTCACCGGTAGATCATTCAGAGTTGCCTGGAGAGGAGAAGAATCCAAAGCTCATCAGCTGGCCACTGGAGTACCTCAGGGATCTGTTCTAGGTCCCCTACTATTCTCTATTTACATCATCCAATCGTATGGTTTCTCTTATCATTGCCATGCAGATGACACACAGCTCTATCTTTCATTTCATCCAGATGACCCCACGGTGGCTGCAAGGATCTCGCACCGCCTGGAGGATATCTCGGCTTGGATGAACGACTATCATCATGAACTTCTCATCTTCCCTGCAGCTCCACACATACAGCATGATTTCTCCATCCAGCTGGGATCATCCACCATTACCCCATGTAGTTCGGTAAGGAATCTTGGGGTGATCCTGGATGATCAGTTGGCCTTCAAAGGATCAAAAGATCATGCAGGTTTGCACTTTTCAACATCACAAAAATCAGACTCTTATTAACAGATCATGCTTCACAACTTTTAGTCCAAGCTCTTGTCATATGAAGGCTGGACTCCTGCAATTCTCTTCTAGCTGGAGTCTTAATCCTCTACAGATGCTCCAGAACGCTGCAGCTCGTCTGCTCTTCAGTGAGAGCTCATGTAACTCCTCTATTTATCTCTCTGCATTGGTTACCACTCGAAGCACGGATCAAGTTCAAATCACTGATATTGGCTTACAGAACAGCCACTGGCACTACAGCCTCTTAACCTCTACCTGCAGGTCACTTTCCAGAACCTTTTCATTCACTGTTCCTAGCTGGTGATCAATGATCCTCCCATTCCCACACAGACTGCAGATTCACTGGTATCCTTCAAATGACAACTAAAAACCCATCTTTTTCGAGAGCACCTCTCCCCCACCTCACCACACACACCAACCGCTAAATATGATTAATTCTGAGTGTGCCTCACACAAGTGAGTGGGCTTGACAAACCACCCGTAGAAACACACACACACTAACTCACTAAATTCTCTGAGCACAGAGTTCGTTTGTATAATTAGCATTCTTGTGTGTGTTGCCTCTTCTTGTTCAAGTCGCTTTGGACAAAAGCGTCTGCTAAATGACTAAATGTAAATAAATTTAGGTTATTTTAAAAATAGTTTATATCTAGCATGAACTATAATATAAATAAATACACTCAATGATGGGCTAGAAAAATCTGTGGATTTCTGCACGCACAGTGTGATTCAGTGTGGACCGAATCAGAACCCAGTCTTGGAGGTAAGAATTGGGTTATTCTTTACCTACAATATTATTTTTTCACCTTAAAATGCAAAGCAAATGTTGCATAACATTATTAGGCACCACAGTTTCCAAAAATCCCTACACTTGATTTGGATGTTCTCTTTTATTCTTGACAGCAAGAGCAGTCACTGTAACATCTAGTGTATTTTGCAATATTAAATGCATATTTATACTGATTTCATCAGGCTCCAATAAATACAAATAAATAAAAAGCACAAAGAATGGCCATCTCAGCTGCTTTAGTTGCAACTCTTGCATCATCAGCGCACAGCATTCAATGCACCACAATTTCAGTTTAAAACAAGATTTTGCAATGTTTAGTCGGGGCTGAACTAGGGCTGCTCGATTATCATAATCAGGATTATTTTGGTCAATGTTGTAATCAAGATTTAACATGATTATGAATGGGCCATATGACCAAAAAACATTATATGAGTGATTTATTTAAATAATAACACCAGCATGGACCACGCCACACTTTGAGCTAGACTTTATTGTAGGGATGAAAGGGATGGTAAGGGAACAGTAGGATGAAGGGGAAGGGAAGTAAGAGGATAACAGTGAACAGGTAGGTAGGTTGATCGGGCGTCCTATGAAGATTACCAGAGACTCAGAGTGGGGGTACCGTCTCTGTAATATTTTGGTAGAGTGATTGGACCCCCCGATTCAACCTAGGAGGGAAGAGAGGGTTATAGGATTGTTAATGGGAAGCGAGGAAACAGAGGGAGGGTGGGTTCGAGAGAATGAGAAGAACAGTGCTAGAGGGCTGGTCTGCCTTAAATAAGTTTTTAGGGAGTAGGTGATTGGTTAAGGAGACAAAGTGAGGTGTGGTCCCGCTGCCGAACCTATGTTAACAAGTTAACTCCATTAAATATATCATTTTTTTCTGTAAATATGGTTGACAAGACAAATCATCAAAATTTCACAGCATACAAGAGTAACTGATATTAGTGACAAACAAACCAGAGTCAAAAACATAAAAAAGGACAAATGAACCAAATTAAACTCTCTATAAAGATGCAAGTCTTAAGTATTCAGTGACAGAAATGGAAAAACTGCATTTGATTGGTTAGAAGATTTGATGAGAAACTGAAGTATGAGGTGATGGCAAAACATCATTGATCCAGAGACAAACTGCAATCTTTAGATGTTTATATCGTCTAAATGTGAACTTTGTCACTGTTTTGGAGACACTAGATTTTAAATATCCTTAAGACTAACATACTGATAATAACATCTAAAACACTTTATTTTAATTTTACAGGACTTTAGTAATGCAGAGCATGATCACTTTTCACGTCAAAGAAAAACGTTTTGTCTTCAGCACATCATCCTCCTGTAACTGTATCCTTATTTACTCGCACCTTCCCAGATTTTCTCATCAGAAATCTGACCCATCTTTAGCCTATTGTCCTTCTTTACAATCAAAGGTTACACAATCTACACGTGCAGGTGAGCTCGCACACAGGTGAGATGATCAGGTGACCTCACACACAGGTGAGATGTTCCTCAAGCAAATAGTGATTATTAATTAATCTCATCCGAGATAAAAGTTTGTATTTACATAATAGATAGTCTATATTTATGTATACATGTATAAATACACACACATACTGTACATAAAATACAAAAATAAACAAAATATATTTACATATATATTTATAGAGCAGTTTGCACAAATACATTTTGTAAATATGAACTTTTACTTTGGATGCGATTAATCCTTTGAGAGCACTAGATTAATTTCTGAAGCTTTTTTCACAGTATACGGTATCATCATGACATTAACCTACAATAAAGTCTTCACAATAAAATCTCATTAGTAAACACTAGTTAATGCATTAAAATTAGCAGTGAGACATAACATTAAACTGAACTGAATGAGTCTTAATTTAACTAGCATTCTACCTCTACTCCACTGCCTAACTGATGTGCTGAAGATGTAATCTGAAATATTTTTATCTGAACTGTTATAATTTTCCTTCATGCACATACAGCAGCTTTGGCACAATCTACATTGTAAAAAGTGCTGTAAAACTAAAGGCAACTTGACTACAAAGCGATATAAATGTGTGATGATACACATGAGAAACTAGCAGTATTAGTCCATTTCTAGTTGTCTGGATTATATTTTTAAGACCTCTAATAAAAGGTTAAAAGGTCACGAATTTCCAGGTCACATTTCTCCATGAAGTATGTACGTGGTAAACAGAAAATCACTTTTTGAAAGAGTTTTGCATTGTACGATTATTTTCAGGGGTTTCCCACCTAAATCCAATTTCCATTCAGTCTGGAGAATGACTTTGATTATATAGCAAACATATTAAACAACAGTATCATAACTTACAGACTATTCAAACGTGATACTTGACAAACGCATTAAACTTATGGTTCATCCAATAAATGAAAACTCACCCTGCTTCCAAAGTTTTATGAATTTCTATTTTCTTTTGAACACAAAAAAGAGACGTTTCGAAGAATGTTGGTGACTGGTAGCCATTGACTTCCATAGCAGGGAAAATAAATAGCTAGTTAAATGAGAAATAGTTTTCTCAACCATTTACTCACACTCAATTGGTTATAAACTTATATGCATTTCTTTCTTCAATGGTAGAAACATAAGACGCCGTGACTGTTCCCCAAGCACTCTTCAGTATGTCTTCCTTTGGTAAACAGAAAGAAACTCAAACAGTTTTAAAAGAAGTGAAAGGTGAGTAAATGATTACAGTTTTCATTTTGTGGTAAACTATTCCTTCAATGGCTACAGATTTACATTCTTTAAAATAAGTACAGATCTTCTGTGGTGTTTCACACAAAAGCACAATAGACGAGCACAGATTGGAGCTGAGGGGGAAGTAAAGGACAGAATTTTCATTTCTAGGTGAACTATTCCTTCAAGTTATTTGAGAGTTTTGTGCATCAGCTAGCCTACTGATATTGTTCCATTAAAGCAAAACCGAGTAAATGTGTTCATCTGTCGTTAAATCAATATCACAATAAAAACAAGTCAACATAATGTTTGTCATTTACGGTTCTTCACTGTTGGCTGTGAACAATGTTGTACTTCAGCTGCTGATATGACTTCTCCATTCAGAATTTGATAAGAATACTTTTATGAAATTATATTATTAAGGATCAGGTCGTAGTGTGAATATAAACCCAACTTTACTCCAATAAGTCTCTTCTGTTTCTTAGTGTTTGTAATGTGACCCGGACGGGGTCGTGACGGGTTTCATCAGTTCCCCGACACCACTCCTGAGGTAAATACACCGCACACACTGATTAAATATCTAATTAATAATTATTTCTGTCAGTTTCCATCAGTTCTCACCTGCAACCAGGCGTTTGTCCATCGACATGCAGAGGCGCTAACTCCATTCCCGCGCACAGGTGCTTCACCTGACAGACTCGAGAAAATGGCGCGAAACACTCAAACTTCACCTCAGCGGTGTTTCTGGCGAATTGTGTTGGATTAAATCCTTGAAAACATGCGAACAAGTGTTTTTTCCCGTCCATGTGCGCGTTAAAACTCCCAGCGTCGCGTCGAACTGCATCAACGCGAGGATGCGGGAGCGGGAGCGCGCACGGTAGGATTTATGGCGCGTGGACCCGCGCCAAGATCGCGCATTATTACTTCAGCCGCGGGTAGAAGATGATGGTCTGCGTGGACGGGGTCAGACAAATCTGCGGATTTAACGCAGAAATAAATAAATAAGCAAGTCAATAAATAAGGAAATATCCCAAAAAAATACAAACACAGCAGATGGAGAAACTGAGGTTTAGTGCGCACGCGCGCCGCTCCTGAGGAACTCATCATCGACAGAATGAAAGGTATTAACTAAAGCTAAATGAGCACAGAGAGTTTACTGGGGTTTAATGAGGAGAAATAGTCAAATCACATGATGATGAACACACACACACACACACACTCTAATAATGTTGTGTTTTCATCTGTCACGTGCTCTCTCCCTAGCTGTAATAATCTACTGTACAGACTGTATATTGTGTCCTCTCACCCTAAACTCAACACTCACAGGAAACATCTTCACTATGGTCACTATGGGTGTGTGTGTGTGTGTGTGTGTGTGTGTGTGTGTGTGTGTGTGTGTGTGTGTGTGTGTGTGTGTGTGTGTGTGTGTGTGTTCGGGTATAAAAACATAAACACTCTTGTAGTCTACTGTACCTGCTGTCACTGTTATTATGCAGAGTTTTATCAATGACGGCTTGAGTGGATTTCATCTGTTTCAGACAGTGTGTGTGTGTGCGTGTGTGTGTGTGTGTGTGTGTGTGTGTGTGTGTGTGTGCGTGTGTGTGTGTGTAAGAGAGAGAGAGAGAGAGTGTGTGAGAGAGAGTTTTATCTCTCAGATTAATGCAGCATCTGTAGAGTGTGTGTGTGTGTGTGTGTGTGTGTGTGTGTGTGTGTGTGTGTGTG
>CAIGQV010000771.1:496876-508073 GCA_903798115.1 Danio jaintianensis | reverse complement strand
GTGTGTGTGTGTGTGTGTGCGTGTGCATGTCTGTGTTCATGTGGGCATATGTGTGTGTGCTTTTGTATGAGTGTGTTTGTGTGTGTGTATGTATATATGTGTGCACTTGTGCATATATGTGTGTCTGCTTGTGTATGTGTGTGTGCCTGTGTGAGAGTGTGTGTGCATGTATAAATGTGTGCGCATGTGTGCATTTGTGTGTGCTTGTATATGAATCTGTGTGCTTGTGTGATAGTGTCTGTGTGTGTGTATTATACAGTCGTGGCCAAAAGTTTTGAGAATGACACAAATATTAGTTTTCCCAAAGTTTGCTGCTAAACTGCTTTTAGATCTTTGTTTCAGTTGTTTCTGTGATGTACTGAAATATAATTACAAGCACTTCATACGTTTCAAAGGCTTTTATCTACAATTACATGACATTTATGCAAAGAGTCAGTATTTGCAGTGTTGGCCCTTCTTTTTCAGGACCTCTGCAATGGGACTGGGCATGCTCTCAATCAACTTCTGGGCCAAATCCTGACTGATAGCAACCCATTCTTTCATAATCACTTCTTGGAGTTTGTCAGAATTAGTGGGTTTTTGTTTGTCCACCCACCTCTTGAGGATTGACCACAAGTTCTCAATGGGATTTAGATCTGGGGAGTTTCCAGGCCATGGACCCAAAATTTCAACGTTTTGGTCCCCGAGCCACTTAGATATCACTTTTGCCTTATGGCACGGTGCTCCATCGTGCTGGAAAATGCATTGTTCTTCACCAAACTGTTGTTGGATTGTTGGAAGAAGTTGCTGTTGGAGGGTGTTTTGGTACCATTCTTTATTCTTGGCTGTGTTTTTGGGCAAAATTGTGAGTGAGCCCACTCCCTTGGATGAGAAGCAACCCCACACATGAATGGTCTCAGGATGCTTTACTGTTGGCATGACACAGGACTGATGGTAGCGCTCACCTTTTCTTCTCCTGACAAGCCTTTTTCCAGATGCCCCAAACAATCGGAAAGGGGCTTCATCTGAGAATATGACTTTGCCCCAGTCCTCAGCAGTCCATTCGCCATACTTTCTGCAGAAGATCAATCTGTCCCTGATGTTTGTTTTGGAGAGAAGTGGCTTCTTTTCTGCCCTTCTTGACACCAGGCCATCTTCCAAAAGTCTTCGCCTCACTGTGCGTGCAGATGCGCTCACACCTGCCTGCTGCCATTCCTGAGCGAGCTCTGCACTGGTGGCACTCCGATCCCGCAGCTGAATCCTCTTTAGGAGACGATCCTGGCGCTTGCTGGACTTTCTTGTATGCCCTGAAGCCTTCTTAACAAGAATTGAACCTCTTTCCTTGAAGTTCTTGATGATCCTATAAATTGTTGATTTAGGTGCAATCTTAGTAGCCACAATATCCTTGCCTGTGAAGCCATTTTTATGCAACGCAATGATGGCTGCACGCGTTTCTTTGCAGGTCACCATGGTTAACAATGGAAGAACAATGATTTCAAGCATCACCCTCCTTTTAACATGTCAAGTCTGCCATTCTAACCCAATCAGCCTGACATAATGATCTCCAGCCTTGTGCTGGTCAACATTCTCACCTGAGTTAACAAGACGATTACTGAAATGATCTCAGCAGCTCCTTTAATGACAGCAATCAAATGCAGTGGAAAGTTTTTTTTAGGATTAAGTTCATTTTCATGGCAAAGAAGGACTCTACAATTCATCTGATCACTCTTCATATATGGCCATAGGAGAAATGGTCGTGCCCAACTGAGCCTGGTTTCTCTCGAGGTTTTTTTCCTTCACTTTCGCAAATTGGTGAAGTTCGTTCCTCGCCGCTGTCGCCACTGGCTTGCATGGTTCGGGACCTGTAGAGCTGCGCATCGATGGATTTGCTCTTCAGTGTTTGGACTCTCAGCAGTGAAAATTAAACCACACTGAACTAAACTGAACTTAAACTCTAAAAACTGAACGGACACCATTCCAATTCACTATAATCTTCTGTGTGAAGCTGCTTTGACACAATCTACATTGTAAAAGCGCTATAGAAATAAAGATGGATTGAGTGAGTTGTTTTGTGTGTGTGTGTGTGTGTGTGTGTGTGTGTGTGTGTGTGTGTGTGTGTGTGTGTGTGTGTGTGTGTGACCTGCTAACACACATTCGCATCTGCATAAAGCGAGTCTCTTCATCTGATCTCAGACCTGTGCTTCACTGTAATAAAACCAGCTGGGTGTGACAGTGATGTTGCTATAGAAACCATCACACTGTAAAACTCTTTGTGCTGTATTTTAAAGAGAACATGACATAATTATAGGCGGCATGGTGGCTTAGTGGTTAGCACTGTGGCCTCACAGCAAGAAGGTCGCTGGTTCGAGTCCCGGCTGGGTCAGTTGGCGTTTCTGTGTGGAGTTTGCATGTTCTCCCCGTGTTGGCGTGGGTTTCCTCCGGGTGCTCCGGTTTCCCCCACAGTCCAAACACATGCGCTATAGGGGAATTGACGAACTAAATTGGCTGTAGTGTATGAGTGTGTGTGTGTGTGTGTGTGTGAATGAGTGTGTATGGGTGTTTCCCAGTACTGGGTTTCAGCTGGAAGGGCATCTGCTGTGTAAACCATATGCTGGAATAGTTGGTGGTTCATTCCGCTGTGGCGACCCCTGATGAATAAAGGGACTAAGCTGAAGGAAAATGAATGAATGAATGAATGAATGACATAATTATCACAGTTATAAACACTGATATTGAGGATCTGATGGCTTTACTGTACAGGTAGATGATTAAATACTTCGTATTATAGTCCTGTGTCATAAAATAGGTGGGAATTTTTTTTATGCACTTCAAAATCATAAATGTCTAACACACTCCTAAAGTCCCCGAGTCTCATATCGAGCAGAAACGTTTAGAGAAAAGCACCTATTCTTTCATTATCAACCAGAACCAGAACTACTCCTGGTGTTTTGGGGGATTTTCATTATCGGTTTAATCGAAAACTCCTGAAACACACTTTATGATTTTATTTCATACACTACACTTCAGCAAACTCGAATAAAAGAGTGTTTAATGACGTTTCTACATTCATGAGATTTTCTATGACACACACACACACACCGCTGCCATGGAGACGGAAAGGTTATGATGATGTCATAGGCTCACAGGAACATTTCATTTAAATTTCCATAGCATCAATAATCATACAATAACATCAAACATTTTATTGGTTCCTCAAATATCATATTGTTATTTTACCATGCCTTTTGTATTATTATGCCATTTGAATTAGTTTCATAGTTGATTTATGTTTGGAGTTTAATGTTTATTATCTATATTTAAATTTATTTATTTTAGATAAGGAAACAAAAAAATACCATGGTAATTCACCTAATATTCCTTTATATTTTATTATTTTTTTAATTATTAATTTATATATTTTGAAATCTTTCCTATGGTTTTATTTGTATTTTTTAATCATTTTTAAATATTTGAATATTCATTAGCAGGAGGTGAAAGGCCTTTTAATTCATCTGTTATATCTGTAGTGATTTGCATTACATACATTTGCATTCAACATTAAATAATACACTCTTTTACATCAGTGACCATGAAATATGTGTGTGTCGGCATGTTTCTTTAGTGACGTGTGTGTGTGACAGCTGAGGGTGTGTGTGTGTGTGTGTGTGTGTGTGTGCATGTTTGGGTTTATCACAGGATAAGATCTTTTATCTTTTATCCGTCATCATAAATGCAGGATATACAGCAGAATCTTCCAACAAAAGCCCAAAGACCAAAGATCCTGTCGAAGTGAACACACTAAAGATAATCATGTTGGTTTGAATAATCCATAAAATAAAATGAAAAAATGTAATAAAAATGAAGAGATTGATATTCATTCATTCATTCATTCATTCATTCATTTTCCTTCGGCTTAATCTCTTTATTCATCAGGGGTCGCCACAGCGGAATGAACCGCCAACTTATCCAGAATATGTTTTACACAGCGGATGCCCTTCCAGCTGCAACCCAGTACTGGGAAACACCCATACACACTAGTGCATGTGTTTGGACTGTGGGGGAAACCGGAGCACCCGGAGGAAACCCACGCCAACACGGGGAGAACATGCAAACTCCACACAGAAACGCCAACTGACCCAGCCGGGACTCAAACCAGCGACCTTCTTGCTGTGAGGCCACAGTTCTAACCACTGAGCCACTGTGTCGCCCCAAGACATTGATATATAAAATAAAATAAAAATTTCATTCATTCATTTTCATGTGCTTTTCCGGGGCCGGGTCACGGGGGCAGCAGTCTCAGGAGAGAACCACAGACTTCCCTCTCCCCAGACAATTCCTCCAGCTCCTCGGGGGATCCTGAGGCGTTCCCAGGCCAGCCGAGAGACATAGTCCCTCCAGCGTGTGCTGGGTCTTCCCCGAGGCCTCCTCCTGGTGGGATATGCCTGGAACAATTCCCTAGGTAGGCGTCCAGGAGGCATCAGAAACAGATGGCCGAGCCACCTCAGCTGACTTCTCTCGATGTGGAGGAGCAGCGGCTCTACTCCGAGCTCCTCCCGGGTGACAGAGCTCCTCACCCTATCTATAAGGGTGCGCCCTGCCACCCTGCGAAGGAAACTCATTTCAGCCGCTTCTATCCAAGATCTTGTCCTTTCGGTCATGACCCAAAGCTCATGATCATAGGTGAGAGTAGGAACGTAGATAGACCGGTAAATCGAGAGCTTTGCCTTTCCGCTCAGCTCCTTCTTTACCACAACGGACCAGTACATCGACCGCATTACTGCTGCCGCTGCACCGATCCACCTGTCAATCTCACGTTCCATCCTTCCCTCACTCGTGAACAAAACCCCAAGATACTTGAACTCCTCCACCTGGGATAAGGACTTTCCTCCAACCTGGAGATGGCAAACCACCTTTTTCCGGTGGAAATTTTTTCTAATCATAATAGTTTTAATAACTCATGTCTAATAACTGATTTCTTTTCTCTTTGCCATGATGACAGCACATAATATTAGACTAGATATTCTTCAAGACACTAGTATTCAGCTTAAAGTGACATTTAAAGGCTTAACTAGGGTAATTAGGGTAAAGTTAGGGTAATTAGGCAAGTCATTGTATAACAGTGGTTTGTTCTGGAGACAATCCAACACTAATATTGCTGAAGGGGGCGAATAATATTGAGCTGAAAATGGCTTTAAAACAATTAAGAACTGCTTTTATTCTAGCCGAAATAAAACAAATAAGACTTTCTCCAGAAGAAAAAATATTATAGGAAATACTGTGAAAAATTCCTGAATCTGTTCAACATCATTTGGGAAATATTTGAATTTGAATATATATAAATAATAACAGATACCCATATATACAGATTTAACTGTATTTAATGTTGCATCAGTTACATGCAGCAAAATTTTATTATTTTTATTTTGTTTATTTGCAATTAACCATTTTTTTGCTCAATATCCCGGAGCGCAGCAGACTCCAGCATGAGAGATGAATATTGATAGTTTATTCATGCAATCTGAATGATCTGTGTTGGCACATGTTTGTTGTATAGTGACATGTTCTGCAATGAATCTCTCTGCGTCAGAGGAATGTGAGGACAGTCAGAATGTGCCCTGAACACATTTCTCTGTCTGATTATTATGAGCTGCACAAAAGATCAAAACACAAAATAAAGATCATGGCAACACTAATGAAAGAAACTCTGAGTCAAAGATCACAGACAATTATTCATCATATACACATACGTCTGAGAAAGGAACATTTAAAGATGCTCTTTCTCGTTTAGGCGGCACGGTGGCTCAGTGGTTAGCATTGTGGCCTCACAGCAAGAAGGTCGCTGGTTCGAGCCTCGGCTGGGTCAGTTGGTGTTTCTGTGTGGAGTTTGCATGTTCTCCCCGTGTTGGCGTGGGTTTCCTCCGGGTGCTCCGGTTTCCCCCACAGTCCAAACACATGCGCTATAGGGGAATTGATCAACTAAAATGGCTGTAGTGTATGAGTGTGTGTGTGTGAGAGAATGAATGTGTATGGGTGTTTCCCAGTACTGGGTTGCAGCTGGAAGGGCATCCGCTGTGTAAAACATATGCTGGAATAGTTGGCGGTTCATTCCACTGTGGCGACCCCTGATAAATAAAGGGACTAAGCTGAGGAACAATTAATGAATGATAATTTGTTTATTTTTTATTGTTATTCATAAGAGATTTAACTATTTATTGACAAAACACTGATCACTGTTTTTATCTGATAGTGAATGTTTATGAAGTCTAATGAATTTATAATGACTGAAATATTAAATTACATATAAATAACACAGAATAGCTTATATTCAGCTGGAATTTCTCATAAAAAATATTTATGCCTAGTTTATGTGAATTTTGTTGACACTTCTAACAGTGAATTAATTGATTAGCAGTGATGAAAACGTATTCACTGATTAGCTAATGTTCTGATCAGATTTAATATGGTTCTAGACTTAAGTTTGGGTAGTAAGTTATGACTATTTTATAAAATGCTGATTCTTTAGATCCAGAATAGTTCACAGATTGTAAATGTTCATAATTGGGTGTAAATGAAGGCTAATAGTAATAATGAGCTTCAGTTTTGACACTCAAGAGTTGTGTGTGTGTGTGTGTGTGTGTGTGTGTGTGTGTGTGTGTGTGTGTTTACGGCGCCATCTTCTGGAGCTCAGAGATCAAACTTCCGCATATTTTACACACTTTAGCTTTTACCAGAAGAATTAAAAGACTCCAGGAAGATCGTCACGTTGAATCTCCTGAAATACCACGACCCACACGTGAATAAATAGCGAATAGAGCCGGACATGAAGCCAGCATAAACGGGATCACGCGCTTATGAATGACTCTACTGTAAATACAGCGTGACGAATGAAGGCCACGTGTTCGCCCATATAAACACTCACTTCACTTTATCCTCAAGCGATAAAACACTCGTCTTAATGCTCAACTCCACATTTAAAGGTCGTGCGAAATTAAAAGACATTAGTATAAGTGTGTTAGTCTTAACTACATCTATGATCTGTCTTCAAAACAGTGATTTGTACATGTAGCGGATATAAACCTCATATAAACATCCAAAGTTTGCGGTTTGTCACTTCTTTCTAAATAAATCAACGATTTTTGACGTCACCTCAGACTTCATTTTCTCATCAAATCTTCTGACCAATCAAATGCTCTCTAGTCTCGATATACCCCGCCCCCTTCTTTTCATTTGCTTTTCATTTGATGAAAATGGTCTGAATTTTTATTAGAACTATAAATATTTCAACAAAACATATATATGTATTAGTTTACTACAGGATTGTGGAGTTATAGATGAAATAATGATTGATTTCTAACTAGATTAAATAATTCTGAATGTAGGAGAACTGTGTCCCTCTAAAAGCTACTGAATTATGAAATAATATGATGAAATAGTGAATAATTCTGAGTGTAGGATAAAATAAATATTAAGAAAAAAGCACAAGTGTATCCTCCAGTCCTCCAGTCCAGCGAGTGTCAGCGTGGAGATGCCCACACCGGAAGTGATGTTTATCTGCTGCTTTTATTGTGTTGTTGAGGTTTTCATCGCTGTAACATTTAATTTATAAGGATGTATTTGTAAGTACTGTGATGTTATATTAATAATAACAATTATTACTATCATCCCCTAGCGTGTTCAGGGAGCGCGGGTGTGCGCATGCGTGGATCCGGTGAGCTGAATGAACTGAGGCGACGGAACACCGAGTGGAAATTCAGAGATTCTGAGGTGAATAATTGAATTATCGGTGTAGAAATGAGCTTGGCGAACAGCAGAGAACAGCGCAGCACTGCGGGAAACCGCATGTCCAAGCTGCTGGACGCAGAAGAGGAAGATGAGTTTTACAAGACCACATACGGAGGATTCAATGACGTGAGCAGCACACTATCAACACACGAACGCTAATACATGTGTAACGTGTCTGTTCTCACTGACTGACTGTGTTTATCTAGCTTAATTACTCCAATTAAGTATATTCAACATGTTTACTTTATGTTATTGTTAACTCCAGTACATGTTTATGAAGATAAACGAGGTAAAGTTGGTTTTATAATAGCAGATTTGTTCATTTTTATATTGTTTACCACACTGTTTTTACTGTTGGGGCTGAATTAGCATGTAAATATGACTTCATAACAACATTAGCACTATTTAATTGACTGAACAATGTAGTACTATGATAGTCATTGGCTGCTAATATGAGTTCACTATGTATAACAGTGTTGTGAAATTATATTATTAAGGAGAAGGTCTGAATGTGTGACTATAAAACCAGCTTTACCCCAATACTCTGTGTGTGGATGTGTGTGTGAGAGTGATTGTGTGTTTATGTAACTTGTTTACATTACTTACATATATTAAACACGTTACATTTATGTGCATCCTTATTAAAATGATCTATTTTATAATGTTGGCAAGAAAGATATAATTTTATTTAAATCTTATTATGTTACACGCATTTCTTTTCATTTATCTAAGACATGTTAAAAAAATCAGGACCCTCATGTGTGTGATGATTATTATTATTTTTATCATTTAATTGTTTATATTTAATTAATTAATTAATATATTTATTTATTTTATGAACACCAACTGAAGTGGCATGTGTAGAACTTTATATATAAATAACTTTAGTAGTTCTCATTAGGACTGATGCTGGTTAAAATATATGTCCATTAATATATATATATATATGTGTGTATTTACTTTAACAATATTTCTTGACAGACATTTTTCTCTAAAGGTTTTACATTTGCGATCAAGCGTTAAAGTCAAACAGCATTAGTAGATGTTGAAGTTAGAAGTAAATAAGCTGGATGTTCTTCCTGATATCGGTAACCGTTGTCTCGTGTTGTTTTCTTCTTGCGATATTAAACGCATGCTGTGGTTGTTGCTGTGGCGATGCTGCAGGAGTCTGGTGATGACGAGTACCACGGCGATCACTCGGACACGGAGGACGAGGTGGACAGCGACTTCGACATCGATGAAGGAGACGAACCAGACAGCGGACAGGAGGAGGACGCACCGAAGAGGAAGAGCCGTGTCGTCACCAAAGCGTACAAGGTCACAAATCACACAGAGAGTGTGTGTGTGTGTGTGTGTGTGTGTGTGTGTTTGTCTGTGTGTGTGTCTGTCTGTGTTTGTGTCTGTTTGTGTGTGTGTGTCTGTTTCTGTTTATGAGTGTCTGTCTGTGTTTGTGTGTGTCTGTTTGTGATTGTGTCTGTTTGTGTGTGTCTGTGCCTCCGTCTGTTTATGTGTGTGTCTCTGTGTGTGTTTGTTTGTGCATGTCTATCTGTGCATCTGTGCGTGTGTGTGTGTGTGTGTGTGTGTGTGTGTGTGTGTGTGTGTGTGTGTGTGTGTGTGTGTGTGTGTGTCTGATTTTGTTTGTGTGTGTCTGTCTGTGTTTGTGTTTGTCTGTTTGTGATTGTGTCTGTTTGTGTGTGTGTGTGTGTGTGTGTTTGCTTGTTTTTGTGTGTGTGTGTGTGTGTGTGTGTCTGTGCCTCCATCTGTTTATGTGTGTTTGTCTCTGTGTGTGTCTGTTTGTGTTTGTGTTTGTGCGTCTGTGCGTGTGTGTGTGTGTGTGTGTGTGTATGTCTTTGAGTATAACTGTTTCTGTGTGCACATCTGTCTGTGTGCACACGTGTGGCTGTGTGCGTGTGCAAGCTCATATTTGTGTGTGTGTGTGTGTGTGTTCGTTCGTTTGTTCGTTCAGGAGCCGCTGAAGGTCTCCAAGCCCAAAGTGAAGCGAGTGTCTGAAGAATTAAAGCCGGAACGACCCAGAGTTGAGCGACGCACCGTTCGAGATGAGCTGCAGGACTTAGGAGACAGTGAGACACACACACACACACATTCACTGCAATGTATATATATATATCTCAGGAGCTAATCTGTGCCCCGCCCTCTCTTCATGTTTCAGTTGACATTACATCAAACATCAGATACACAAAGCACATTTCGGAGCACTTCACAGGGCTTTTAATACCTTGTTCTTTAATTTAAACAACTTTAATTGCTTCATGAAAATGCATAGCTCCAAAAATGTGGAATGTAAAACAGCGCTGATCCCACTAAACCTGTAGTGCTGCTGCTGCTGTGTTTCAGTCCGTAAGTCGGTGCGCAAATCGACGAGTGAACACACACGCAAGACGAACGAGCGTCTGCAGGAGCGCCAGCAGGAGGCGCCACGCAAGAGGAAAGGAGCGCAGAGCGAACGCGTGCTGACGCAGGACGAGCTGCTGGATGAAGCCAAACTCACCGCCGAGAGCAACCTGCGCTCGCTGGGTAACTGCACACCTCCAGAACACATAATCATCATTATAATCATCACTGTAGTGCATATGTAATGTCATGCATATTAGAGACCGGCTGGGGTTGCAGCAGCTGTTCATAAGTTCTTGCTTAAACTGGAACGTAAAGTCCACACTAGAGGGTTAGTAACTTCTAGCTAGTTTGTAAGTAAATTTGTTCTTGCACCACATGTTCTTAAGGCAAAACCTAGTTAGTAGTTCGTAAATTCTCCATAAAGCAATGCATTGAATGACGTAATATCAAATTGGAAGCATTTAAATTGTTACTTCTGAAAGTATTGCATTACAGTATTGAGTTACTCCCCAACAAAGTAACTAGCTGCATTACTTGGTTACTTTTTATGGTAATTAATGCGGTACGTTACTTTTGTGTTACTCTTGCGTTACTTTTTCTCAGCTGGCTGAGGCTTGACCTCTTTGAGAACATGCACGAGGAGCTCTGCAATCAACAACACACTGAATAACATTCATTTACCTTTAAAAAAACCCATCAGTGAATACTAATGTAGGCTAATGTTATCTTCTGAGAACTCCCAGAGCTCTACATGCCGTATACACAGATTAATGAATGTTTACCGCAGTGTGTTTGCTGCTGTTGTGCTCTTAGTTTTGTTAGTGCAGAAAAATCACTGATGTGCGTCTGCAATGTGCACGTTATAATGCTGTGTGTGTGTGTTTTTCAGAAAACTACGAGCGTCTGGAGGCAGATAAGAAGAAGCAGGTTCATAAGAAGAGGAGGTTTGAGGGTCCGATGATCCGCTTTCACTCAGTGCTGATGCCACTGCTGCCCGACACACACCTGAAGGAGGAGAACGTCGACGTGGAGGGGTAAACACACACACACACACACACACATTAATACAACACCACTGTAA
>CAIGQV010000771.1:457814-476876 GCA_903798115.1 Danio jaintianensis | reverse complement strand
GGTTTCCTCCGGGTGCTCCGGTTTCCCCCACAGTCCAAACACATGCGCTATAGGGGAATTGATCAACTAAATTGATCGTAGTGTATGAGTGTGTGTGTGAATGAGTGTGTATGGGTGTTTCCCAGTGATGGGTTGCAGCTGGAAGGGCATCCGCTGTGTAAAACATATGCTGGAATAGTTGGTGGTTCATTCCGCTGTGGCGACCCCTGATGAATAAAGGGACTAAGCTGAAGGAAAATGAATGAATGAATGTTTATGTGTGTGCGTGTACACGTGTGTCTGTGTGTATGTATGTATATGTGTGTGTTTGTGTGCATGTGTATATGTACATTCATGTATATGTGTATGTGTGTGTGTTCACACACGTGTCTTTGTTTGTGTGTGAGTGTGTTTATTTGTACATGTGTAGTTGTGTTTATATGTGTAAGTGTACGTGTGAGTGTGTGTGTTTGTGTGCAAGTGTGTATATATGTATATGAGTGTGTGTATACGTTTATGTGTGTATGTGTAAATGTTTATGTGTGTATGGGCGGACGCGTGTCTGTGTGTGTGTCTATGTGTGTCTGTCTGTGTGCAAGTGTATGTGTGTGTATATGTATATGTGTGTGTGATTATGTTGATCTTTGTACAGAGGAAGCTTCTCCTTCTGCTCCTCACACACACGTGTGTGTTAAGAGAACAATGTGCTGAACATCATTTGACGATACACAGCATGAAGAACATTAAGAGACCGTTTCTCTGGATTCATGACTTATAGATTTGTGTTTGAGTGAAATGTAATTTTTATTTTACATATTCCTTATAATGTTTTACATATTAAATTAAAATGCATTCACTTAGAGAGTTTTTTTTGCATAATGTGCCATGTTTCAGACATGTTTATATTCATTTATATTTTAAAATAATTAAGAAAGCAATATTTGGTGGAATAATTCTGATTTCCAATCGAAGCATTTCTTATTCTGTCCAAATATCATTTTCTGACTATGTAAAACAAGCAAAAAACAAACAATAAACCTTTTTCTCAAAGCCAAACAATCTCTCGTCATGTTTCCCCCATAGGTGTGTCTATATATGGCTTTTCTCCTATTGATTAAAGTTAATTTATTAGTTCAATTTTTTTATATTTTACTATGTGTGTGGTATTTTAAGTAAATATTGTATATACAAATATATATTTGGTTTTGGCTGTATAAATATACACTTAGCGTTTTGTTTATGTTTGTACTTTCAGCAGTTGCTGTATTATCTTAGCATTTGGACTGTATTAGGAAATCCTCCACAGAGAAATGACCCGCCGCATGTGTTCTGATTGGATGGGCGGAGTAAAGAAGCCTTTGTAGAGCGCGCTGCGGGCTCTAATTGGCCCAAATGTATGTATACAAATCAGAAAGGCGTGTCTGGAGTATCTTTAGCCACGCCTCGTCATCTCTGCAGATGACTGAATGTACAGCTCTGCTTCTCTGACGCTCACATGTGAACAAAACACGGGAAATATGGAATAAGATGGTGTTCGAAGCCAAGCAGGTAAGTTTGTGTGTGGTTTGTAATAAGTTTGTGGTTAATGTATATGGTTTTAAAACAAGGGTGCACGTGAACGCGCGTGTTATTAATCGCGCCACGAGAGTTTTAAAAGTGTTTTAAAAGCGCGACCGTTGAACCGTCAAATAACGGAAACTTTTCAGTCAGACACAAACTTCTGACAGAAACACGATATAAGCAACTTCTCAGAGCTGTCAAATCTTACTTAAGGAGGAAACTGTGAAGATGTCGGAGGGTAAATGTGGTAATCCTTTACTCTCTGAGGGGGATTTGTGCTTTAAAGCTCATGTCTGACCATCTGCCCTCAGAAAACTGCCCAAAACTGTCGTCAAATTAGCAGAAGACCGCCTAAAAGAGTGAGTAACGTTACAGAAATAAGAGTTATGAATTATTATTATGAATAAGTTATAAGAAACAGGCTTCAGATCTTACAGGTTGTTGAAGAAAATCAGTGGTTTGTATTGAAAAGCGTAACGTTAACTTGGCTAATAAACACGAAAGGAAATGTTTTTATTTATTACTACCGTCATCAATAAATACTATGGTAATTTATAGTAAATACTATAGTGTTAATATAACCTTACAAACATTACATTGTGTATTAAACTGTGTGTATTATAGTATTTATAACTCTTTGTTAGCGAATGCTCCAGCTTTATGAATTCTTCCAGCTCCAGTATTAACTGTATTGAATACTGAAGTATACTTTAGTTTTACTACAGTAAACTGTGGTGTATATTGTAGTATAATATACCCTATGCATGTAGAGAACTACGATACCCGTTTGTTTATATTACTATAGTTGTTGTGTCATCATAGCAATTATACAATTAATACTTGAGATTAATTCAGGTACTTTACTATAATATATAACATTTTACTATAAGTATATTTCCATGTGGGTAAAACCATTGTGTCGGATCAGCATTTTCTCGTTAATGAGTGAATGTAAAAAAATGTCAGTTTTGAAAATAACAATGTTTTTACCATAATATTGCTGCTTTTACATATTTATTTTCTATTAATATAAAAGCGAGAATGTTTGTGAAATTTAAAGTGTAAAAAACTACCTGTGTCCAAAAAGGAAACACATTGGAGGAAAAAAAGATTGTCAAAGTTTTGTTCTATTACAAACAATGCAATTTTAATTTTTTTATATACGTATAATAGAAGTAAATGTTTCACAGTATTTGCTATAATATTTTTTCCTCTGGAGAAAGTCCCAATATAATTAGCCCCTTAAGAAATGATCTTTTCGATTGGCTACAAACTGTACAGAAACAACCGCTTGCAGAACAAACCACTGCTGTCCAATGACTTGCCTAATTAACCTAGTTAAGTCTTAAATGTCACTTTAAGCTGAATACTAGTATCTTGCAAAATAAGCAGTAAAATATTATGCACTGTCATCATGGCAAAGACAAAAGAAATCAGTTATTAAAACTATTATGTGTCTTCAGCGTGTTTGTTTTGCCCTGCTGTTTTCCTCCTCATCGTATCTTTCTCTCTCAATTCAATTTAAGAGGTTTATTGGCATGGATTGTCAAGTATTGCCAAAGCATTGCAGATTACATAAACAATGAATAAAATCATTAATGTGATTATTTAATACATATACATACAGAAAAAATACAAACACACAACTAGAATTTTGATAAATACACACACAAAGAAGAAAGAAAAAAATACTCGTATGAAGATTAAAAAGATAATGAAAGGGAAAAAATATTATTAAAATATAACAAAAGTACAATACAAACTCTCTCTCTCAAATTCCAACTTGCCTTATTGGCATTGGAAATGTTGCATATGTATTACCAAAGCGTTTGTGATGTTTACATTAAACAGAACATATGAAAACAAATGACATGGTAGTAGTGAAGAGAAAAACACACACAGTAATCAACAATATATTTACTTTTAGTTTGATTTTATACTTCACAATCAATATTTTAGGATTCGTTTATAACAATTTAGATTTCTCTCTCTCTACCCACTCCAGCATTCCTGGAACTCTTGTAGAGTTTCTGTCGAGTTTCTCTGATCGAGGCACAGAGAGAGAGACAGAACTGACGGGGTCGGACAGAAACTCCCCCTGAATTCCTCATCATGAAGGTCAGGAGGGAGAAATCTGGTGTATAAATGCTTCTTATCGAGGCATAATAGATTATCCCCAACCCTGACCACAACTAACCCTAGCCCTAAGAGGGATAGTTTTCCCAGAAAGGAAAAATCTGTTATTATTGACTCAACATGATTTGTTCTATACTCTCATGACATTATTTCTTCTACCGAACACAGAAGAATATGTTTTGAGGAATGTTGGATGCTACACAGTTTGGTTTTACGACTCGGACCAAAATAAAAAGGGGGGAAAAATACACAGGAGTCATTTATTAATTTTTAAACTTCATTCATATAGACTGTTTCTACATTTTAATAATGCAAAACATGAAAATGTAATATGACAAAATATTACTTGTACTTTTACTTCTTCTTTAAAGACTGGATTGTTTCAGCTGCATTAAGGCTGTCTTGTGCATATTTACATAAAAAGCTGCATATTGAAATGCAAAAACATGTTCTGTGTGGGACACTGTTTTACATTTAAGAATGTAAGACGCAGGGCTGTGTAATGGGAAATGGATGCAATTTCAATATGATTTTTTTTATAAGTTTAAAGGGATTGTTCATTCAAAAATGAGAATTCTGTCCTTATTTACTCATTCTCCATTTATTCCAAACCTGTTTGAGTTTCTTTCTTCTGTTAAACACAGTTGAAGACAAAATTATTAGCCCTTTTCCAAATATTTTAAGTTGAGTGCTGTATAATGGAGAGATCAATATATTTTTAAACATAATAGTTTTAATAACTTATTTCTTTTGTCTTTGCCGTGATGACAGTACATAATATTTTACTATTTATTTAGCAAGATACTAATATTCAGCTTAAAGGGCAATTTAAAGGCTTAACTAGGTTAATTAGGCAAGTCATTGGACATTAGTAGTTTTGTTCTGTTGCTAATTTGGAAAAATAAAATCTTAAGGGGGCTAATAATATTGACCGTAGTAGTTTTTGCATTGTTTTTTTTATTCCAGCCAAAGTAAAATAAAGAGTTTCTCTAGAGGAAAAATATAATAGGAAAAACATTTAAAAATTCTTGTAGTACATTGAAGGATGTTGAAAAGCAGCAGGCACTGACTTGTAGTAGTTTGATGAGTATTTTTTGTTTCTGCTATGAATGTCAATAGCTGCTAGTTCATCACTAACATTCATCAGAATACTTTTTGTGTGTGTTCAACTGTAGATCAAAGTTTTAAACCACTTAAGTGTGTGGAAAATATAATTATTAGGTCAACTGTCCCTTTAAGAGGCACATTTTTAGAATTCAGTGTCGTGCGTGAGTTGCAAAATACGCTTGACCCAAGTTCAGTGGTCAAAGACATCCATCTAGTGCATGTTTACATGGAATGAAACACTGAAGAAGAAGTGCAGTGGAATGCAAAACACGTTTTTGTGTCAGCGGCCTCTTATGGTAAAGCTAGCATGTTTACATAGAACAACAGTTGAAGTGTAGCGGCAGCGAGAACATGACTGAGTTTATGATCATTCACTGCATATTTGAGTGTCTGAAAGAGTGCCAGTGCGAGTTGAAAGTGAAGGAAATGAGAGAGACAGTTCTGGCCCTGGACGGAAAGCGAATGACTGCTTTATGTCAAAGGTGGCAAGTATTTTTACTGAGAGCGTGAGAGCCGTCAGATGGAGAAACATTACGAATGCACGCACAGATACAGGGAAACTATTCTGATCTCTGTGTAGAATAAGGGGCTGTTCATACAGAATAGTGCTGCGCGATAGGGGGATAATATGCAATATTGTTGATGAGTGTTGCGATTAATGATGTTTTTTCCGATATACAGCTGAAGTCAGAATTATTTAGTCAAAATAAAATAAATAAGACTTTCTCCAGAAGAAAAAATATGATCGGAAATACTGTGAAAATGTCATAACTTTGCCTTCAACTGCCTACTAACTCGCAAAACACTATTTCAGCAGCAATTAAAAAAAATACTTTTATTTATGTTACAATAATACTAAAATAGGGCGGCGCAGTGGGTAGTGCTGTCGCCTTACAGCAAGAAGGTCGCTGGTTCAAGTTCCGACTGGGTCAGTTGGCGTTTCTGTGTGGAGTTTGCATGTTCTCCCCGTGTTGGTGTGGGTTTCCTCCGGGTGCTCCGGTTTCCCCCACAGTCCAAACACATGCGCTATAGGGGAATTGGGTAAGCTAAATTGTCCGTAGTGTATGGGTGTTTCCCAGTGATGGGTTGCAGCTGGAGGGGCATCGGCTGTGTAAAAAATATGCTGGAATAGTTGGCGGTTCATTCTGCTGTGTAGACCCCAGATTAATAAAGGGACTAAGCCGAAAAGAAAATGAATGAATGAATAATACTAAAATAAACAGGCAAGAGATATTTGTCTGAGTTAATTAAATAAATAAAAAGGTGTCAAGGTGCAAACATTTTGATTTAAAATGCCACAAAGCACTAAAAACCTCAGTGGAAACTCAGATTCTTAGTGGCTATTGTCATTTTCCTCTCTTTTCTTCCAGCATTAGTGTTTATTTTCAGCTCTAGTTTCACCTAACAGCACCTACTGTAGTGGCGGGGCTAAAGACAGTAAAGGCCTCATCTGATTGGTCAGATTTAGATAAACAACCTGTGCATGCACCACACAAATGCTTGGCACATAAAATTAATTTAATTTATTGCACTCTTCTGCGATATTGGACATACTATTATTGTGATAACAAAAATTTTTCGATATATTGTGCAGAACACACACTTGACTGATGTGCATGACTATTATTACTCTCACGTCTTGCATCTTTTGCTGTATCCTAACATGTGCAGCTACAATTTAGACCAAATTAAGTTCTACTGTTTCTAACTAAAGCCCTATTCGGATGGTAATTGTTGCTCAGTTGGACGTAAGGGTTATTCAGCATTTACAGGCTGTAGTTGATGATTTTATTTCTGCCTGAATCTAAAAGAAGGAAAGTAATGAACATCTTGAATGACAAGGGGGAGAGTAAATTATCTGCAGGCCCAGACAGAATTTTTTTTTTTTTTTTTTTTGCTATTTCTGAACAGAATTTAGTAAAAAAGCAAACAAAAAAAGTGTCTCTCATTTAAAACATCCACTGAAAGACAGAAAAATTGCAGTACTATTTATATTGTACACAAATCATCTAAATATTATCCAGTAGTATTACTGAAATCAGTATAAAAACTGAATAGATATGTTTGCACAGATTAACACAAGTAAATAGATTGAATGAGGGGCTTGAATGATGTTTTTCTGCAGATTTCTGTGTGTGTAGATTCAGTGTGGGCCTAATTATAAGGAGATTTTCAATCCTGTAAGTGAACAAATCTTTTAAGATGGTTATGTTCAAATGAGTTTGGTTGAAATGCAATTATAATTGTGTTGGGTAATTTCACACCTGTACTTATCAAGTGAAGATAACCTTGTATTTTGCTTAGCTAGGGTTTAAAATTAACTTGTTGAAGTGTGAACAGCCCTTGTCTGAGCTCAAAGCTAATTCTTCACATTGTGTTCGCATTCACTTGTGCTCGGTTCACAGTTCATTCAGAATCTGCTCTGTTACAACACTAGCTGGGTTTCCGTTGTTTAAAAAACATGCAAATCTTAAAAAAAAAATGCAAATTAGTTGCATTTCTATCAAGTTGTTAAAGCACCTGTCTGTAGTATTGAACCTGGTAACCAATAGTAAACAAGGGAATCATAATGGAGTGAGCTGATTGGTCACGTGGGTGTAATGTTCGACACTTGCAGGAGGATGCTTGCACTGATAATTGAGCTGTAAATTATAAACCATGGTAGTTAGGGGTTTTTCTTATAATGCGCCTAAATTATCCACATTTATCAGCAATGCTGTTTCCTTGGATTGTTTTAAGAAAGTCCTTAACTCATCTTTTTACTGAAGTATTTAATTTTTTTAATGCAATTTGTATTTGTGCTTATTTATTGTTTTGATGGAATATTGTATTGTGACTTTCAGCTTATTACTTTGATTTTATGCAAGTCATTTTGGCTTTGATTGCATTTGTAATTTTTTTGTTGCAGATGTTGTAGCACTTTGAGTTTAAGAAAAGTGCATCATAAATCAAATTTATTATTATTATTACGTCACAGTTTAATCTGCAAGTGTGTTTCCATCTCTCGTTATTTGCATTAACCCATTTTTGCCAGCCAAGTCCAAAACCACCCAAAGTGCTGTACAAAATCTACATTAGTTAAAAACACAACCATAACACACAAACAAAATAACCAAAGTATAAAAGCAAGCTTTTGTTTGTATTTAAAAATGAAATGTTGTTTTGTTTGTCTCTGTGTTAAAGTTATTGACTTTATGAAAATAATGAGAGATGCTTGACGTCATCACAGAAAATGCAAGAATGCATCAAATGTGTACTTAGCTGCAAAATGCATAAATGCAAATGCACAAATAATACTCCTCACGTAAGCTTTATTTGACTATACTCAAGACTGGAGTCCCTATAATGCTTCTTATCAGCTTCGTGCTTTAGAGGAGCTTTATTGTGTTTATGGTCTGCTGAAAAACAGAAAAATATCAGAAACAGCAAGACTTTCGTCTTCGACTGTGCAGTGACCTGAAGCAGAAGTTTGGCATTGGGTCACGCAAACGCAGAATTTACACTTAAAGCCAGAACAGTTGAATCGCGTCCGACTGAGTTTCTGTAGAGGACCTCAGAGACCGTCATTCATCAAACTTTCCCATCCAGCACGACACAAATGTTGGCAGTAAGAACGAGCGCTGGGACAGACAGAGAAATCACAGCCGCAGTCTGAGCTTCTTGATGAAACTAACTAAACATTTAGCAGTTTTAGCACATGAGGGTTTAGTGTTGTAACATCAATCAATATCAAAAAATGTATATAGAATAGTACATATAAGCAAGTATTTAGATGATATTTTGGATGCACACTTCAAAAAATGCAGCTGTATACCTAATCCAATTTCTGTAACTACAAAAACTAAACAAAAAAATGTATATTAACAGTTTCCATATTTTATGATTTCATGTTTTTTCCCCTCTATTTATTTATACTTTTAAATTGCATTATGGGATCTTGATCTTTCCTTCAGCAACTTTTGATGTTGGAAAAAGTAACCTATATTGACATTTTTAATAGTTTGAAGTGATATATTGTCTGGGTTATAAATAATTTATATTATTTCTTATGTAATATATTGTTTCAAACTGCTAAAATGTCAATAAAAGTGACTTTGTTAAACTGCAAGAGATGAATTTCTAACGTCAAAAGTGGACAGATCAAAGACAGAAAATGTATATGAATCTCAAAATACAGAAAATATTAATCCATTTTTTTTACAGTAACGCTCATGTTGTTGTCAGCATACTGTATGTCGTCTCAGTGTATGAGGATATGAACACATGAACTTACAGCATTTTACAGCTTTTTTTTTAGATTGTTTTATTTTTATTCATGCAAACTCAAGCATCATCCCTCCAAAATAATAATTTAATAATAATTTAAATAGAAGAAATGGCAAAAAACAAGGCCTGATTGTAGAATGCAATATACAAACACTCTAAAATTTCATTTATGGCATGGAAATGCCAATCAAAACAATCGAGTGAACAATCAGAGCAGAGTTGGCTTATTGAGAGGGAGGGGCTTACACACCTTATGGACTAAATTAATTAGAATCGAAGTCATCGCAGAATGATTTTAATATAAAATGCATATTCAGAGAAAATGACCTTAGATGCATTTAAACCTGTTGTAGGAGGCTCAAAACAATATTAGCACACTTTTAAATACCGAGCGACCTGCTCTTTAAAAAAAAAAACCTATATTAATAAAGGAGTTTTCACTTTCAGCTCAGTGTCTTAGAATAATGAAAAAAAATCATCGCTTCTGTAAAAATAAATCTCATTGTTTTCATAAGTCGTGCTATGCTGCTCTGACTTTTTAACATTTGTGTTTATGGCATTTCTGTCATTGTTTCTGGTTGTGGTTTGTGTTTTTGGTTGTGTTGATGTGGTTGTGATTGTTTATAGCAGTGAAAACATCTTTAACAGTCAAACAGCTATAAAGTACAGTCACATATAACGAATGAATAATGTCTGTGTTATTTATTTTCACATTACTCTTGCTTTGATGTCTAGTAATCTACATCATAGCTTCATTAATGAGCATCACTGTTAGTTACAGGCCTTCAGTGCAGTATAGTGATAGGAGAATTCAGGAAGCAGTGCTTTAGCTGCTAGTGTATAAAAGGTTTTAATTGAATAAGCCTGCACATAAAAGCCAGATTAAACCCCCAACTCTTCATCTCTCTAATGGACGATTAGCTCTGATTAGCCATTAATTAGCTAAAGTGTCTCCCACTGACACACACACAAAGCAGATTAGCTACGGGTCGGATCTTTTACTATTTTACTCTCCGTCCACACAATCTTATAATCTCATACTTTAATTTCTAACAGTAATTTTCTTTTTTTCGTAAGAGTGAATGGGATGTTCAGTTTTAATAATGCATGATTCTGCCTCATCAATAGATTACTTCAATATTAATTATGTTTTTGTTTTTACTTTAATGGATGAATTTAGAGATGCAGCTTCATAATGTGTTATTTAACTCATCCTAATTAAGGCTTGATGATATTTCTTCAGGTCATTCTCTTCTTATGTTCTCTTAGGGTTCATTTATGCAATAACAATATACTAAAGCAATGGGAAAGCTAGGGGCGACACGGTGGCTCAGTGGTTAGCACTGTCGCCTCACAGCAAGAAGGTCGCTGGTTCGAGTCCCGGCTGGGTCAGTTGGCGTTTGGAGTTTTGCATGTTCTCCCCGTGTTGGCGTGGATTTTCTCCGGGTGCTCGTGTTTGGACTGTGGGGGAAACCGATGCGCTATAGGGGAGTTGATGAACTAAATTGGCCGTAGTGTATGAGTGTGTGTGTGTGTGTGTGTGTGTGTGTGTGTGTGTGTGTGTGTGAGTGAGTGTATATGGTTGTTTCCCAGTACTGGGTTGCAGCTGGAAGGGCATCCGCTGTGTAAAACATATGCTGGAATATTTGGCGGTTCATTCCACTGTGGCGACCCCTGATAAATAAAGGGACTAAGCCGAAAGGAAAATGAATGAATGAATGATAACATAATGAAAAAAGTAAATAAATAATTACATTGAATATTAATAATCGAAATCGAGGTTAAGTTCAATTAGCTGAGGTTTTGATTTTAGGTCATATCATCCAGGCCTTATGTACAGTTTTTGAGGATTGATGTTTACTTGACTGTGACGTATGGTGCAGTGTGTGTTTAATCTTGCTGGATTGTCAGAGCCATTAGTGTAGATAAATACAGCAGCTGATGGCGACCTTAAACACTAATGTGTGTCTGACCTTAATCTGATGTATACACATTCAAACAAAAACAAGTCCATCGCAGAGTTCAACTCCATGCTGACGTTCACTCCTGATGTTTACAGACGCAAATACATGTTTATTAGATCATCGTGATTCATGACTTACTGCTTACATTTGGGCTTTTTTCTTAATGTTGTTCCTGCGGTGTTGTGCGTTTGCAGTGTGATGCACATTTACACAGTTCATTAGGTCAAGTGTCAGATAATCTAGATTAACCTTTTGACCAGCACATTCAGAAGTGCATTATTTTTTATTTATTAATATTTTATTAGACTAAAAAGTAATATTGTGGTGATAAATATTAAATTATTTGTAAGTAAATTAAATAAATATTACTAGTAACTAAATAAATAAATATTAATAAAAAATATATACTATATCAGGGCTCGAAATTGCGACTGTTTTGGTCGCATATGCGCCCGAAATTTTATCTATGCGACCTCAAAATATATTTGGGAGCATTTGTGCGAGTGTATAAAAATGTTGCCGTGCGACCTGTTTTCACTGCAAAATGTTCACATCATGCGCAGATTTAGGAAACATTCACGCAGAATGCATCTTTGCACCTAAAAACACAAAACGCAGTGCTCAGGAATGGTTTAAAACAGTTGTCATGTCAATTTTCTACAGCAAACAAAAGCCCGCAATGTTTACCCCGCCTTTGCGCTCTCCTGATTGACCCACTGCTTTAGAACTGATCGCAAATGGATTGGTTAATATTAGCTGTCAGTCACTCAGTCATCTCACATCAAAGTATTATCGTATCGTTAACTAAATTAATCCCATTCACGTTAAGCAGTGCGTGAAGGGCTGGTGGGCGCATGCATAGTTTTATTTATTTTTTGATCGTTTTTATTAGTGTTGATTTCAAATGCAATAAATCTGTTAATATAAAACTTGTAGTAATGGTGCTCATAATTTTTGATGGTTGTGACTAAATTTTGGCTGGTGCACCAGTGCTACCAAGCAAAAAGGTTCAATTCGAGCCCTGATATATAATTGTATTATGATTTTCTCGCTCACATTTTTAAATTGAACAACAAATGAATTCACACATTGTGTTAATTGTATTACTTAAAGTGATAGTTCATCATCTGCTCATCCTCACCCTTTTGTTTTACTTTCAGAATAACATTAGCATGAATAAATGGTTTCAATCTTAAGTTTTGTGTAAACTATCCCTTTAATAACTTGCCGATTATGGTGTGATTGTTTTTTATAATTTTTTTTTGCTGTTTTTAATGTTTATAATTATATTTGTTTCATTTATTTATTATATTTTGCTTTACAGTTTTAGTCTGCTAATTACTATTTTATTATTATTATGTTGTTGTTGTTATTATTATTCAATTTTTTAAATAAAAAAATAATAATATATACATTTTTAATATGATCAATCCTGTGGATATAAATTTATGTAAAAAAAAATCTAATGTTCTATGTGCTTTTAACACAAAAAAGTGCGGTGTGTTTATTTTTACACTTGATAGACTTGTATTTATTGTCATTTTGTGTTGTACGTTAAATATAATCTCAGTGATGTCATCGTCTGTGTCTCTTATTTCTCCTGCAGTTGACGGACAGGACATGGTGTTGCTCTGTCGTCATGGCGATGGTCTCATTAGCCTGGCTCCTCCCACTCATTACTACTGCCACGCCTTTTCCCAGAGATCTGCAGCCAATCAGTGTGGTGGGATTGGATGGTGAGTCACACCACACACTGACACAATCCCTCCTCTCTCCCAATAGATTCTCTGTAAAATATACTTTATATTGAAATATTTTTATATATATATATATAGTAGATTTTATTATTATTTATTTTATATTTCTACATTTTTAATCAAATAAATAAAATGAGAAATATGATCACATGTGAATGAGTACATTACTGTCTATATACTTTAACATAGTCAAAAAATAGTCAATATATATAATGAGGTCAGTATATATAAACTATTAATTAATTCAATTTACAGAAATGTACTATATCTTGATATATATAAGATTTATATCGTGATAAATAAATGACTTATATCTGAGATTTTGTCATATGGCCTAGTCCTACCCCTGCTATAAAAATGCTGTTTTGTTGTAACAGTTTTAATTAATATATATATATATATATATTTTTTTTTGCTCATAATTAACTTTTTCTGCACTCACATTCACAGGCATAATGGGTTTTCAATTAGCCATTTGAATATATTATTTTTTACCTGAGTTTTAGTACAACTGATGTCATGTTTGACAGATTTTACTAAGCTATTTCCAAACCCATTAGGCTTAAAAACATTCATTCATTCATTTTCCCTTTATTCATCAGGGGTAGCCACAGCGGAATGAACCACCAACTATTCCAGCATATGTTTTACACAGCAGATGCCCTTCCAGCTGCAACCCAGTACTGGGAAACACCCATACACACTTATTCACTCACACACACACACACACACACACTTATACACTACGGCCAATTTAGTTCATCAATTCCCCTATAGCGCATGTGTTTGGATTGTGGGGGAAACTGGAGCACCCAGAGGAAACCCACGCCAACACGGGGAGAACATGCAAACTCCAGTGTTAGCATTACATCGTGTTCTTTTTCTATTTCTGAGTCATCTCAGACTGGTTTCTTGATGGTTTCTCCACTCAAATGGCCTCCACAGTCACCAGATCTCAATCCAATAGAGCACCTTTGGGATGTGGTGAAACAGGAGATTCATCATTATTTCAGAAATAAAACATATGCTTCATGATAATGTTAGCATTACACCGTGTCCTTTTTCTATTTCTGCCACATCAGAACCACAGCATAAACTACGATGACAGTGATCTCCTCAGGTACAGATTATGTGCTTTATTCAGTGTTGAATGCTCCCAATGTGAGTTTAAACACCATTTTACGTCACATGTATTGCCTGAAAGCAGCCTCAGATGGTTCAGCTTAGATCTTGAAAATAAACTATCAGACGCTTTGAAAATGAAAGTCAGAACTGTGAAGGTTGATTGACGGAGGTGTTTGTGTGTTTCTCTGTAGACTCGTACCTGTACCCCAGTTTTCAAGGTCTGGTGTCCAGCAATGAGACGGAGCGTCTGGGTCTGGACTATCAGCACATGATGAGGATCCAGCACATGCTGTACATCACCGCCAGGTCTGCTTTTATTCAGCTCACACACCTACAGGAGTGTGTTTCAGATTATGAAGATATACATGTCTGTGCAACACACCACATCAAGCTGGATCAGTCTGAAACAAAGATGATTATGCTAGTCTTCAATATGTGGTGTCATATGTGTGATTTAAGTGAGAATAAATTATGACATTGTTTTTAGAATGAGACTTTTATTCTGTTTGTTCTTATTATTGTGTTATTTTCTCCTGTTTAGAGACCACGTGTTTGTTGTGAATCTTACAACGGCAGTAGATGAAATTATTCCACAGCAGGTAAAACACACACACACACACACATTATTTATGTTTTTTCGTTTATTTAGACATTTCTTTCTTAATTTTATTTAACAGAAATAAAATAAAATTTAACAGTTAAAACAGAATAGAGAATTGAGCTGTGTTTGTGTTTTATTGATTTATTTTTATTTTAAGCTTCATATTAGTGGACGGTCATTGTGATTGATTTGTGAAAATTCAATAAAAGTTTATATCTTAATTATTAATCATTATTTATAAAAATGGAGGGCAATTAAAACAGAAGAAACTATAACTATCATTCTTGAGCACTCATGTTCGTGTGTGTCTGCAGATCCTGACGTGGAGATCCACAGACGTGTCCAAGTGCACAGTCAGAGGAAGAAACAGTGTAAGAATCTCCATCACAGCAGATCTGAGATCAGACGAGGAGACGCACAGCTGCGCTAAAGATGTGCTGCTGGAAATAGTCCACTGTTCAACACACATCACTTGCTATGTTTCCATCCACCTACTTTTATGCACATTTTGGAATATTGCTTAAAAAGTGCTTAATTGTAAGGTGTGCATACATTTTGAAAATGTGCATTAAAAGCAGCTTGCGCAGCACTGAGTAGGATAATGTTTATATCTGATAAGAAAAAATTAGCATAAACTTTGCTCTAAACAGATTTAGGAACAGGTTTGGAATCAGTGATAGGAAAAGGTTGAAAATGAAGAAAATGATGACAATTTACATTTTAGGTGAACTGTACCTCTCATGGCAGATGCAATGAACTGTTCAGTCCACTTGGATCATGTTGGTTTGACTTTATTTCTGTGTGTTTTCAGGATGAATGTTATAATTATATCAAGGTTCTTGTTCCTCGTAATGATGAGACTCTGTTTGCTTGTGGAACAAACGCACTGAATCCTGCCTGCAGGAACTACAGAGTGAGTGACCGATGCCAGCGGCCTCATGTGAAGAGTGTATGTGTGTCTGTTTGAGTCTAAGGGCCCTATCATACACCTGGCGCAGTTTGTTGCTATTTTTAGACCAACGCAACCCTAATTTTCCCGTTTTGTGCCACGTTGTTTAAATAGCAAATCTGTTTGTGCCACTCTGTGGACTCATGGGTGTGCCCGTCTAGAAAGGAGGTGTGTTAAGGCGCATTGTTGGCACGTTGCTATTTTGAGGAGCTAAAATAGACTGCAATACAGCTCAGAGCGTGTTAGTTATGCGCCTTAAACGCTTACACATTGCTGAATACACACAGGATGTACAGCAATACGCAAATATCTTTACATATGAAAACAATTAATGGATTAAAATATTACAAAAATCATTATTTTCTACATAAATATAAAAACCACTGCCTCCATGCCTTCATCTCGGGAGGCTTTTTTCAGTTTATTCATGACAATCTGCATTAGTATAGTGTTATTATTAGTAGTATGTGTGAGTGTGTGTGTGTCTTTGAGTGTAAGTTTGTGTATGAGAGTGTGAGTATGTGTTATGTTGTATGTGTATGTGTCTGTCTCTTTAAGTGTGTGTGTGAGTATGTGATTGTGTGTGTGTGTCATGAAGATGTTGTGTGTGTGTTTATATGCTGTTGTGCTTGCTTTGTTCAGATGAGTTCACTGGAGCAGGTCGGACAGGAGCTGTTGGGTCAGGCAAGATGTCCATTTGAGTCTCTACAATCCAATGTAGGAGTGTTTGCAGGTGAAACACAGACACTCCTGCAAAATAAGACTAAATTTGTCGTCCAGGGTCAAATTTTATTAACACTATTACCAAATAACAATGTTGAAATAGATTTAATAAAATGTATTTTAGATTTACATTACATTTTTATGTATTTCTTTGTTACTTTTTTACAATTTAAATACAGAAAGACAACATTACTACATTATTAAAAGTATGTAATAAAGTATATCATTATTATTATTATTATTATTATATAGTGATACTAAATAACAGGGTTTCCTTATTTTTTTGTTCTTATATAACAGTAATTGATTGAATGATGGATTTTGACAGTGAAGTGCTTCTTCATTTAAGTGTTTTACTTCTCTTTCTCCTCTATACCTCAGGTGGTCATTTCTATTCGGCCACAGTGACGGACTTCCAGGCGAGTGACGCTGTGATCTACAGGAGTTTAGGAGGAGAGGGCCGACCCGTCCTGCGCACCGTCAAATACGACTCCAAATGGCTCAGAGGTGCATCTTCACCTGCTTTAACTTCAGCATAATCACAAGATCTGTTTCTATTAGTCTAATTTTAAGCGCCTTTTGGATTATCGCTTGAAAAAAATACTTAATGGAAACACCAAGATGTACATAAATTTTGAAAATGTGCATAAAAAACGTATGCATCTGTCTGCGCTCCCGTCTCACGCCTTCAAAAGTCACCGCATTTTGTCTTCGTCTTCTGAGGCACAACTCATTTATTAGAGAAGAACAAACACCACAGTGGCGAATCCCAACAGTGCATCAAACTACACTTCTCTCAGCAGGAGCTTATGATTTTCTTTTCTTTTGTGTCTCATTGGATGGAAACGCTGCTTTAGTCACTAATGTTTTATGTGATATTCCAGTTTTGCGCATAAATTAAAATGTCATCTTTGCAAGAAAACACAGCTCATGTCTGCTCAGATCATGTGTGCATTTAGCAGAGTGAGACGCTGCTGTGGGAAATGCTGTAAAATGTTTGTATTGTTTCTGAATTGAGTTGTTTGTTTCTGCAGAGCCTCATTTCCTGCACGCTGTCGAATACGGAAACTATGTGTATTTCTTCTTAAGTGAGATCGCAGTGGAGCACACCGCTGCTGGGAAGGTAAATCAGCTCCAGCTAGAAGCAAACCCAGAGAATTAGGGAACGTTCCCACAGTATTCTTCCAATGTTGTCTGAACGTTACAAACATTCTTCCAGTAACGTTAGTGAAACTGTATATTAGTACATTCATTACATTATGCATAACATTATACATGACATGCTGGAATGTTCCAGAATTTGATAAATTTTCTTCATCTCTGTTAAGCTGCTTTGACACAGTCTACACTGTAAAAAGTGCTGTAGATACAAAGATGAATTGAATTATACCTAAAAACATGAAGCATTCATTTTCAAAAGCAGATAACATCCTTTTTTAGAATTTTTCAGAAATAGTTTCCTGTGTGTTCTGTAGACAATCAAACATATTGGATGTTTAGATTATGAATTAAGAAAAGCGTGAACATATTTTCCTCATATGTTTAATGCAGTGCTCCAGACTGAAGCTCTCTGTCTTTCTCTCTGTGTGTTTTATTAATCAGTTATTGTCTGTTTCTGCTGCTCGTGCTGCAGGTTGTGTATTCTCGTGTGGCGCGCGTGTGTAAGAATGATAACGGCGGCTCTACGCGAGTGCTGGATCGACACTGGACATCATTTCTGAAGGCGCGGCTGAACTGCTCCGTTCCTGGAGACACTTTCTTCTACTTCGATGTGCTTCAGTCTCTGACCAATGTGCTGCAGATCAACCAGAGACCTGCTGTAGTCGGAGTATTCACCACACAGACCAACAGGTGCACACACACACACACACACACACACACACACACACACCAGATCAACCAGAGACCCGTTGTAGTCGGAGTATTCACCACACAGACCAACAGGTGCACACAAACACACACACACACACACCCACACACTCTCTCACACACACACACACACACACACACACACACACACACACACACACACACACAACAGATCACATACACCAGATCAAAAGATACATACAATCACCACACACAAATACATAAAAACAGGTACACACACAATCACTGCATACATGCACCTCACACATACTCTCTCTGACAAGTTTGTTTTCTTATCTCAGTGAGGACATTGCACAGACTTGTTTTTCTCTCAGGTTAATGTTGTGTTTTGATGTTATATGGTCTGTAATGATGTTTCTACTGTACAGACCCAACTGTATATTCTCTCCTCTACCCAACCCTGCTGTACTGGTATTGCTTTACTTGTGGGGACATTTGAGCCACAATGTAATGAGTACCAGGACCACACACATTGTATATTTCCTAACTCTGTGTATGTGTGTGTGTGTTTCAGTATTCCCGGATCAGCTGTTTGCGGTTTCTATCTGGATGACATCGAGCGAGTGTTTAATGGGAAGTTTAAAGAGCAAAAGAACAGTGACTCCATGTGGACTTCAGTACCGGAGGAACAGGTGCCCAAACCACGGTGAGACACACACACACACAAACACAAAATCTCTCTCACTCACTCACTCACTCACTCACTCACTCACTCACTCACTCACTCACTCACTCACTCACTCACAAGTTTGTGAAGACAATCACATTTATTAAGAAAAAATAAATAAAAGCTAAGAATCTCACTAAACCTGTCAGAATAATGACTGTAAAATTGGTGCTAAATTACTGTTTTCCATACAATAAGTTGCCATGGGTCAGAATTGCATTGTTAATAAATCATTAATAATTAAATAAAATAATAATAAATAAACAAACAAGTTATTGTTTTTGTTTTTATCTGTGTGTGTTCAGTCCAGGTTCGTGTGCAGGTGAAGGTTCGGCCTC
>CAIGQV010000771.1:400696-412618 GCA_903798115.1 Danio jaintianensis | reverse complement strand
CGCCCGGGGAGCAGTTGGGGGGAACGGTGCCTTGCTCAAGGGACTCAACTCAGTCGTGGTATTGAGGGTGGTGGAGAGTGCTGGTCATTCACTCCCCCCACCCCCAATATGAGCATTTGATGATCGATATCCACATTTAAGATTATTATTAATGTTGAAAACTGTTTTATGTGGAAACTGATTCGCAGATCAACATTTTGACGCAGGATCTCTTGTAATATGATTCAGTAAATGTGACTTTTGATCAGGTTAATGTGTTTGAATGTGCACACACTGCAAACAAAGCTTTTCTAACTTAAATATCCAACAATCCTTAAACCAAGAAGCGTTTTCTACACAAGTAAAGCATGTAGTTTGGGTATTATTTCAGCTTGAAACATCATTATTCTGCTTTCTCCATTGGCTGATTATTTTTGCTTGTTTTAGGGAAAGACTCACTTAGTTTTCACTCATTATTCTGATTTGTTTTTACTTGTCTAGAAAATGTGTGTGTGCGTGTCTGTGTACATGCGTGTCCTTTCTGTATGTGGCTATGCGTGTGGTGTGTGTGTGTGTGCTTTTGTATGTACATGTGTGTGTGTGGGTTGTTCCTGTGTCTGTGTGTTTTTTCTGTACGTGTGTGTCTGTCTGTGTGTATATGTCTGTATGTCTGTGTATATGTCTGTGTGTGTGTGTATATATCTGTGTGTGTATTTATATGTCTATGTGTATATGTCTGTGTGTATATATATTTGTGTGTGTGTGTGTGTGTGTGTTTGTTTATATATGTATGTGTGTTTGTGTGTATATGTGTGTGTGTGTGTGTGTGTGTGTGTGTGCTTTTGTATGTATGTGTGTGTGTGTTGTTCCTGTGTGTCTGTGTGTTTTTTTCTGTACGTGTGTGTCTGTCTATTTGTGTATATGTCTGTATGTCTGTGTATATGTCTGTGTGTGCATGTGTGTGTTTATATATGTATGTAAGTCTGTGTGTTTGTGTGTATATATCTATGTTTGTGTGTGTGTGTGTGTGTGTGCGTGCAATAATGTGTGTGTGTGTGTGTGTGTGTGTGTGTGTGCATTTGTTCATGCATATATATATATCTGTGTGTGTATTTATATATGTGTGTGTGTGTGTGTGTGTGTGTGTTTATGTATATGGGTCTTTGTGTGTTTGTGTGTATATGTCTGTGTGTGTGCAATAATGTGTACGTGCGTGCATTCGTTTGTGTGTGCATGTGTGTGTTTGCATACATATGTGCGTATGTGTATATGTCTGCACATGTGTGTGTGTATGTATATGTCTGTGTGCGTGCGTGCGTGTGTATGTCTGTGTATATGTCTGTGAGTGTGTGTATATATGTCAGTGTGTGTGTGTGTGTGTGTGTGTGTGTGTGTGTGTGTGTGTGTGCAGATGTAGGTCAGCTCTCCTCATCAGTGTAATTAGCCGTGATGATCTCCACAATAGAGCTCAGAACAGCAGCAGCAGTTTTTATACCTGAAGCGTCTCTCAGGATCGTCCTCATCTCCTTTTCTGACCCATTAACACACAAATGTAGGAATTCTTGGCGCCCGCGTCCTCATTCTTTGCTCTGTTTGTTTCCAGCCAGAGAGTGAAGTGTCCACCACCGCTGAGGACTGCTCGTCTGAGGTAATAATGCTGATTTACTCTGCTTTACTGTGGTCACTGACTCTGTGTGCATTGATGAAGCACAAAAGACAAACACAGAAACCTTCATCAACTGCAGGGTTGCCAGGTTTTCAATCAAAACTAGCCCAATAATATCAAAATATGCCACCGTCCATTCATAAAATACACAATTTACATTACTATATGCATTATACACGGCTATAATAGATAATATATGATAATAATAATAATATTGTTGTATTATTATGATAAATAATGTTATAATAATAGTTGATTGATTATTTCAAGTCCACATTAACTGGATGTTGCTGCAGGCTGTTGTTTTAGTATGATAATGTATTTACTAGTGAAACTGAATATTGAGTAGGGGGCGGGGCTTATTTATTTATTTACTTTAATCACAGCTTCTCCTTTATTTCCTGTTCAAACTTTAATTGTTTATTTATATTTTTTTCTCAAATTTTTTATATCAAATGTTTGTTTATGATTATTTACACATTTATCATATTTTTTCCCCCCAAGTTTTTATGTAAGCTTTGTTTGTTTATTTATATATTCAACTAATACTGGTTTTTGTTTATTTAAAAAACATAATTTCTCAAATTTTGCTAAAATTTTAAATATTTATTTATATTTTTTCCTCATTTATAATTATTAATATTTTTCTATGTATTTATTTTTCGTTAAGCACAATTTATTCTCCAGTTGTCTATACAAAAACTTTATTCATTTATTTATATTTTTCTCAAAAAATGTTCAATAATAAATAATATTTATTCACATTAAGCAATTGTTTTCTTCCAATTATCAATGAAAAAAGTTGTATCTATTTTTATATGTGTATTATATTTTATATGTGTAATGTATATTTACTGTATTTGTCAAGTTGTTATATTTGTGTATCTGCATTTAATGTGTCGATTTTATTATGCATTTAAATATTTAAATTTTTTAAATGACTTTAATAAAAAAGAATGAAAATATAAATAAATTAAATTATTAAAATAAATTATTAAAATATATAATAATGTAATGAAAACAATAAAAAATAATAAATGTAATAATGATGATAATAATAATTCATTCATTCATTTTCGGCTTAGTCCCTTTGTTAATCAGGGGTCGCCACAGCGGAATGAACCGCCAACTATTCCAGCATATGTTTTACACAGCGGATGCCCTTCCAGCTGCAACCCATCACTGGGAAACACCCATACACACTCATTCACACACACGCACACACACACACACACTCATACACTACGGCCAATTTAGCTTACCCAATTCCCCTATAGCGCATGTGTTTGGACTGTGGGGGAAACCGGAGCACCCGCAGGAAACCCACACCAACACGGGGAGAACATGCAAACTCCACACAGAAACGCCAACTGACCCAGCCGGGACTCGAACCAGCGACCTTCTTGCTGTGAGGCGATCATGCTACCCACTGCGCCACCGTGACGCCTATAACAATAATGATAAAAAAAAAAATGATACAGAGAAAAAATAACAAGGTAAAAAAAAAACTCTACACATATTACACAATTTGGACGGTCAAAAGAGGCGGTTTTCATATTTGGTTTGTGAGCATGTGCATTGTGTGTGACGTGTGCTGTTGTGAACTGACAGGTGAATGGTTTCCATCAGCGGAGCGACTGTGACCCTGCGTCCTCACTGATCGGGGTACAGTCTTTACAGTGTTTACTTTGCTCGATCGGCCCGTTTTACTCTCTCTCCGCTAATTCACTAACCTCAGGTTTCCTCCTGCTTCACTGAACATGCTAACGCTAACGTCAGGTACGGTGGCAGAGAAAGCTGTAATTTAAGAAAACACATGCAATTACAAAAAACACCAGCAAATTAAGAAAAGATCCTCATCGGTTTGACCGTAAACGTGCAAACAAATTAAGAAAACGCTACAATTTCTCACAACACATGCAAATAGCAGAGAACACAATGCAAATGTTTCACGGGGACCTAAAAATGTGGCTATTTAGGTTATGGTTATTGAGGCTAATAATATAGAAAAGATGAGGGAATGGTGGAATCAGGATGTTCAAATAAACCAAAAAACTCACCTTTCAAAGATCACCTGAGCAATAGTCAAGGCACAATAATCAAATTCCAGCCAGATTGTCATGTTTTTGGGTCCCCGTGAAACATTTCCGTTGTGTTTCCTGCTATTTGCATGTGTTGTGAGAAAATACAGTGTGTATTTTTTATTTGTGTTTTTGTTGTGAGAATTTGCAGAGTGCTTCCTGTCAAACCGATGAGGATCTTTTCTTAATTTGCTGCTGTTTTTTTGTCATTGCATGTGTTTTCTTAAATTACAGTGCGTTAAACTCTCTCGGCCACCGAAGTCGAGGCCTGAATTTACCGCACCAACAGGGCAAATGTGGCTGCTTGGCATTTTCTTGTGTTTATATTATATTGCTGGTGTTTAACCCCTTCAATGTCGCCCACACTTTTTAAGCGTAGACATCAATGCTTTGGTGCACAGCTTGGTCTCATTTTAAAGAAGGCAGATGTCAGATTGTAGCTGAAGTAAAAAAGTTAAACATAACCATAAATCAGCACTCAGGAATATTTTTTAAAAGCGTGCAAATCATTTTGACTTCAGCTGTGAATGTGAATCTGTTTCTGCTTGTGATCCAGGAGGAAGATCTGCATCCGTCTGAAACCGAAGCGCAGATGGAGGCGGATCTGCAGGGTGGAGGAACACAGAACCGCATGCAGATCATGGAGGACGAGCTGGAGGCCAAAAACATGGCCATGGAGGAGCTAAGCCGCGAGCTGGAGGACATCAGGAGCGCTTTCGGGACGGAAGGAGTGCAGCAGGTATGAGGAGAGAGAGTTTGCTGAATGATGGAGAACACACTGACTACACTATGCCTTGCGTGTAGTTGTGCATTTATGCTTCTGCGTACATTTTTTGAGAGGTGCGCGTCAGGGTCAGCCGTCAGCCAGTCAGTCTTTTTGGGCGGAGCTATCAGTCCTTTAGGGCTGGGCTATCAGTCATATGGGGCATGGCTAGCAGTCATTTAGGGTGGGACTATCAGTCTTCTAGGGCGGAGCTATCAGTCTTTTAGGGCGGAGCTATCATTCCTTTAGGGCGAGGCTATCAGTTCTTTAAGGCGGGACTAGCAGTCTTTTAGGGTGTAGCTATCAGTCCTTTAGGGCGGGGCTATCAGTCCTTAGGGTGGGACTATCAGTCTTTTATGGCGTTGCTGTCAGTCCTTTTGGGCGTGGCTATCAGTCATTTAGGGAGGGACAATCAGTGTTTTAGGACGGAGCTATCAGCCCTTTAAGGTGGGACTATCAGTCTTTTAGGGCGGAGCTATGAGTCCTTTGGGGCGGGGTTATCAGTCATTTAGGACGGTACTATCAGTTTTTTTAGGGCGGGGCTATCAGTCCTTTGGGGCGGGGCTATCAGTCTGTTGAGTCTCAGTGTGGTTGTGTGTGCAGCTGCAGGATTTTGAGGAGGCGCTGAAACAGAGGGATGAAATCATCACACAGCTCACCGCAAACCTGCAGCAGGCCAGAACCGAGAAAGAGGAGGTGATGAGAGAGTTTCGGGAGCTCACGGACCAAAGCCAGAAACTCCAGATCCAGTTCCAGCAGGTGAGCCCACAGAAACACTCACCTGAGCCCGATTATCATTGTACTATCATATAAACACTGAAGCATAGGATACACCAATTGTCAGCTGTGTTATTGTCATCTCTGTTACTGTCAACTTTGTTAGCGTATTTATTGACAATTCTCCATAAGTGATTTGTGTTGTTAGTTTATATGAACAGTGATGCTTAGGATACACCAATAGTAGATTAATCATGTCAACTCTGTTACTGTCAACTCTCATGCTTTCTAAATTCTCCTGCTCTCCGCTCAGCTCCAGGCCGGTGAGATCCTCCGCAGCTCCAACATCAGCTCCACGGCTGCAGATCTCCTCCAGGCCCGAACGCAGATCACACTGTTCCAACAGCAGCTGGATGAGAGAGACTTGCAGATCCAAATGCAGCAGGAGAACACACACACACAGATCTCACTGAACACACAGATGCAGGAGAGACTGAGCCGGGCCGAGACGGTGAGCTGCAGGCACTTACAGTCACGAGGAGCAGAATCACACCCTTAATCAATAAAATAATGCTGTTCATGGGGGTCAGATAATGCACGGGCAGACTTTATAGACTAGACCAGACTGACTAGCTTGCTTGATTCACGGTCACTGAAAAGTGATGCGAAAAATATTCACGACACATTTATAATGCCTCATGACAATCACGTTTATGACCGTAGAGGATGAGTAAATGATTGCAATATTTTCATTTTGGGGTGAACTATCACTTTAAATTAGATTATTGTAAAATAATACACATCTGAGGTGTTCATTAAATCTCATAATTAATCCTCAGTTATTTCTCACTTGTTTTGAAATACATTTAATCTCCTGTTTCATCACCATCAGGTCCACATACAATCTGAACAATCATTCGCACAGAGATTACGAGAAAAGGACCTGCTGAATATAGAGCACCAGCGTCTGATCGTAGAACACGCACAGACCATAACACAGCTCCAGGATCAGCTCCAGACCTCCAAACAGGAGCTGAATGAAGTGAACGAGCGTCTGTCTGCCAAAACAAAAGCGCTGGACAACTGTGAAAAAGAGCTGTCGGCGTCCAGACAGAAGGAGCGCATGTCGTCTGTAGAAATCCTGCAGCTGATGAAGAGTGTGGAGGATCTGCAGCAGCGGAGTCATCAGGACAGACGCTCAGAGACGGTATTAAGAGTTTGTTTATTGTTGTGATTAATTGCTAAAGCTTTTATCATGGTATTATCACAATATTGAGCTGCAAAAAAGTTACTTTTACTCATGCAAAATCAACTTTTGTAAGCTGTTTTGACAGAACTGTGTGTAGTATAGTTTGTTCACAATCATATTGGAGTGATGGAAACATAAGAAGTCAAATTAGCTTTTTCATGCTCACTATCACCATATTTTTTTCCTTATTGAATATCGGCATACGTCTAATATCAATATTGTGCATTCTTATTATCAACTTATATTGCATTATTGAATATCGGCATTTATACAACAGTTCTGTCTGGTTCTGGAATCTGATTGGCTGATAGCCGTGCAATATTCTGCAATATCAGCACTTGTACAGCCTCCTCACCCTTGTGTATTACTCCTCTCACATAGAGTGACAGCAGATCAATAAACTCACTACAGTTTGACAAATATTGCTGCTGTTGGACAACATAATGTACTTTTGAGGCTTTTTTAGTGGAGAATGTAGTTGTTTAGATTGCAACTATGCAGTTTATTTATAAGGATAGTGCCTATTTTAAATATTTATAATTTCTGAGAGCGTATCGGCATCCATCAGCATGTCATTGAGCAAAGACGGTTAACAAGCTTTAAAGTGACGTAGGTGAATGAGCAACGTTTTCTGCTGTTCTGACGTCAGCTGCAGATGTGAATGAATGGTGGAAGAAAGCAGTTCCTCGTACAAAAGGATTTTTAGACTCTCTGTGTTTGAATTTCTTTTTTATACACACGATTATGCCGTCGAACTGTTGTATAAGCGCAATATCACACTCGTAGCAGTGAGATATGGCTGTATATCGGCACTGGTGGGAGGCGTGCGTTGTGCCTTAGTGTTCCACCAGTGCCGATATAAAGTCATATCGCACTGCTACGAGTGTGATATGTCTTATATCAATATTGTGCATGCTCATTATCACTATGTATTCCATTATTGAATATCAGCAAATATCGATTATCGATATTGTGCATGCTTATTTTCCCCATATACTGAATTATTGAATATCGGCATGTCTATTAATAATATTGTGCATGCTTATCATCATATATTGCATTATTGAACATCAGCAAATATCTAATATATTTTTTGTGCATGCTCATTGCACAATTAAATATTGTGCATGCTTGTTATTAAATATTGTGCATGCTTATTATCAGGAAATATTGCATTATTAAATATGTGCATATGTCTATTATCAATGTTGTGCATGCTCATCATAACCATATATTGAATTATTGAATATCCCCTTATGTCTGATATCAACATCGTGCATGTTCATTATCAGAATATATTCCATTATTGAATATCCCCATTTGTCTGATATCAATATAGTGCATGCTCATTGTCATCATATGTTTAATTATTAAATATTGGCATGTTGTGCATACTCAATATCACTGTATATTGCATTATTCAATATCAGCATTTATTTGTCTCCTCCAGCTGTCAGAGGAGGACTGGAGCCGCAGGTTGGAGCAGCTGCGGGACGAGCTGGACGAGATGTACGGGCAGCAGATCACGCAGATGAAGCAGGAGCTGCGCCTTCAGCATGCAGCAGAGATGCAGCGAATGCAGGAGCTGCAGAACTCAGAAACACAGAAGATCATCCTGCAGCATCAAGCAGAGCTGGAGCGCTTTAGAGGACAGCTTTACCAGAGCACCGGAGGAGTCAATGTGCTGAACGTCAAGATGATCGAGCTACAGCAGAAGCTGCAGGAGACGCAGGTGTGTGGATGTTTTAGGATGGTTTTAATGTTTATTATCTAAGACCCACAAACGTGATGGACCCGGCTATTTATATTAAGGTTATTAAGGCTAATAATATAGAAAAGATGAGGGAATGGTGGAATCAGGATGTTCAAATAAACCCAAAAAACTCACCTTTCAAAGATCACCTGAGCAATAGTCACGGCACAATAAACAAATCCCAGCCGGGTCCGTCATGTTTTTGGGTTAAAGCCTCAAAGCTGCACAATTTACTCCTGTCCATCCTTCCAGTGCATCAAACGAGAAAATCAACCCATGTTTTTTGCACAGGTGCTGCGGGAGAAAGCGGAGCAGGAGCTGACAGAGCTGCGGGAGGAAAAACTGCATCTTCTGGAGAAGCTGGAGCATCTAAACACAGATCTACAGTCCTCAGATCAGCTGCGTGCTGCTATTAACGACCTGCAGATGAAGCTGGATGAAGCGCTGAAGGAGAACAGAAGCATTAATGCTGAACATGAGTCTGAAGTCACCAATTATAAGATCAAACTGGACATGCTGGAGCGGGAAAAAGACGCGGTGCTGGACCGCATGGCTGAATCCCAGGAGGCCGAGCTGGAGCGCCTGCGCACACAGGTGAGTGTAGACATTGCACTTTTAATTTTGTTTTAATTTTGATCAGGGATGCACGATATCGGAAAAATCTGATATTGCGATATTTAATTTGTATTTAATGCGATATGAATTAGGGCTGCAGAATGCATTTAATTATTTATTAGTAGCATTTAATTATTTGTACGATTTATGCAAAAAAAAAATCTTACTTAGAATTTTTGTCTTGTTTCTGGTCCAAATTATAAATCATTATTATAAAATTGTTGAATTTATTTTTAAATGTAGGGAAATTTTATGCTGATGTTGCATTTATTTTTAAATGTGCAAAAAGATTTGGATTTTGGCTTTCGCTTGTACGGTGGCTCTGAAGTGTCAAAACACCTTTCAAAAAGCTTTTTATGGATGTGAAAAACAGAAAAGCGTTGTTCCGAATTTTTTTGCGAAGTATGAACGTTTCGGAGGCAGTGTGTAAACGCAATTGACACAACGTGGTGTCAAATTTACTTATAAATGTGCGAAAATTTCATACCAATTTTGCATTTATTTTTAAATGTGCCAAAATTTCTTGATTTTGGATCTTGCTTGTACGGTGACTCTGAATAGTCAAAACACCTCAAAAGGCTTTTTACAGATGCGAAAAACTGAAAAAGATCTGTCCAAATTTCTTTACGTCAGACGAAAGTTACGGAAACCTTGTATACACGCGTTTGACACATCATGATGTCACTTGTACTGTGGCTCTGAAGTGTCAAAACACCTTTCAAAATGCTTTTTACGGATGTGAAAAACATTGTTCCAAATTTTTTTTTAGAAATAAGAAAGTTTTGGAGGCAGTGTGTAAATGCGATTGACACAATGTGGTGTCAAATTTATTTTTAAATATGCGAATATTTTTGGATTTTGCTTGTTTGGTGTCTCGAATGCAAAAAACAGAAAAAAATTAACCTGTTCTGAATTTCTTTACTGGATTTTGGATTTCGCTTGTATGGTGTCTCTGAAGTGTCAAAACACCCTTTGAAGTGTCGTTTACGGATGCAAAAAACATTGTACCGAATTTTTTTATGAAATAAAGTTTCGGAGGCAGTGTGTAAATTCGATCAAATTTATTTTAAAATTTGCTAAATTTCAGATATTTGGATTTTGCTTGTTTGGTGTCTCGAATGCAAAAACAATTAAAAAAAATTTACCCGATCTGCATTTCTTTATGCCGGACGAAAGTTTTGAAGGCAGTGTGTAAATGCGATTGACATAACGTGGTGTCAAATGTATTTTTAAATGTGCGAACATTTCTGGATTTTGGATTTCGCTTGTAAGGTGGCTCTGAAGTAACACTGTTCAAAACGCTTTTTACAGATATGAAAAACATAGTTTCAATTTTTTTTTTACAAAGTTTGAGCGTTTCGGCAGCAGTGTGTAAACGCGATTGACACAACGTGATGTCAAGTTAATATTTAAATATGCAAAAATTTCAGATTTAAATTTTCTAATTTAGTGTGTGATGACCTTTTAGTTTTCGTTTACTAAATTAACCTTTCTCCACATGCAGCTGCTGTTCAGCCACGAAGAGGAGCTAATGCAACTCCGAGAAGACCTGCAGATGGAGAACCAGCTCAACATAGAAAACCTACGCGACGAAATAAACACCAAACACCAGCAGACCATTCACGAGCTACAGAATCAGCTGAGCGATGCGCTAAAAGCCATCCGCGAAACAGAGTCTGAGCTCCAGCACAAAATCCAGCATCTCACCACAGAGAACACACACCTCCATCAGGAGATCAAGAAGCTGAAAAACACCTTCTCCTTCGCCGAGAGGAACTTCGAAGTCAACTATCAGGAGCTGAAGGAGGAGTACACGTGTCTGGCTAATGCTAAGCTGCAGCTGGAGGAGCGTTTGGCTAAGGATAGTGTGCAGGCTAAAGCTAACGGCGCTGTGGAGAAGCACAGCACTGAGCTGATGGAGAAGCTGGAGAAGGAGAACAAGAGTCTCTCAGAGCGGATTATTATTCTGGAGCGAGAGCGCGCCGGGCAGACGCATCACATGCACAGCATAAGATGTGCGCGCGCGGACGAGACACACACACACACTCACACACACGCCGATGCGCAGGATCATCCGCTCGCAGCTCTGCCGCCGCAGGTAAGATGCATCAATGCAGTGCTGAATACAATTGTGCAACAGTTGGATTGTGGGTTTGCGTGTGTGTGTGTGCGTACATGTGTGTGTGCGCTATGCAGATGTTTTGATGGATGTTTTATACGCTCAGCATTGCAGGTGGAGAGAAAAAAGTGTGGGAGGAATTGATGCACCGTTTAGAGAGAGCCAGATTATTGAGAATCGTGCGAGAGAGATTGGGTTATAAAAGAGACAGAGAGTGTGTTTTATTTTGCTGTGTGTGTGTCTTTGATCTCTTTGAAGGGGATTTATACTGCTTTAAAAGGCTGTTTGTTTATGCTTTAACTTGCAAAAAATGCTTTTCTTAGTTTTTGTCTTGTTTCTAGTCTAAATATCTAAATATTCTTGAATTTTCTACACAAGTCAAAAATATTGTTTTGTTTTAAGAAATAATGAGTCAAAATTAAATTGACTGAATATAATTGGCTGAATAATCTGCCAATGGGGTGAGTGAAATAATCAGTTTTCCCTTTGATGTAACAGTATTTTTCTTACCCATTTATAAATGAATGCAAGCACAAATTTCGCATAAATTAATGGAAGCACTAATGTTTGACCCTAATGTAGAGGTCATTTATGATGTACATAACCTGATTGTGTTTGTCAGAGTTCTGCTTCATTAATGATAACGGGGATATTTAATTATCATTATGTACCGGTCCTAAATCGATACTTTCAAAACAGTACCGGTGCTAAATCGATACTTTTAAAACAGTACCGGTGCTAAATTGTTACTTTTAAAACGGTACGGGTGCCTGAACCGATACTTTTAAAACGGTACCGGTGCCTGAACCGATACTTTTAAAACGGTACCGGTGCTAAATCGTTACTTTTAAAACGGTACCAGTGCCTGAACCGATACTTTTAAAACAGTACCGGTGCCTGAACCGATACTTTTAAAACGGTACCAGTGCTAAATCGTTACTTTTAAAACGGTACCGGTGCCTGAACCGATACTTTTAAAA
>CAIGQV010000771.1:317768-327768 GCA_903798115.1 Danio jaintianensis | reverse complement strand
CTCGGAAAGTTTTGGAAAAACAGAAAAATCCACAAAGTTTTGGAAAAGTCATGGAAAACAGATATCTGTATTCTTTAATGTAGGTTAGTTGTCTTTTCTTCGTTTCTGTCCTTGGCCAATCACATACTCTCACAATATTAGTGTGGTGTAAGCATTATCTAAATCAATTTTACATAGATATACATTTAAATGAATATGAAGTGAATGAAACTAAATAGATTGTTGCGTGTTTTACATTTTTTGAACATGCATCGTTTTTCCATGTATATGTAGACATTGCATGAAACATTAGGTCATGAAAATTGACTTGAAAGTCTTGGAAAAAGCATGGAAAAGTCATGGAATTTTAGTAGTAAAAATGTGTTTGAACCCTGTTATTATTATTAAATAAAATAGACATAATTCCTTTTTACATTTATTACAATCATAGAACATTATTAATAACAAAAATTGCCTCTATGACACCATATATATACATTTACATTTAGTCATTTAGCTGACGCTTTTATCCAAAGCGACTTACAATTGAGGTTCACAAAAGAAGCAATCAGTACAAGAGGAAACAAAGCATACATAAGTGAAATCGGACTAGTCTTGAGTAGGTAAAACACAATATACGAGCTAAGTGCAGTCAAGGTTTTTTTTAAATTTTTTAATTTTTTTATTAGTGGGACAGGTGTAGACGGAAGAGATGAGTTTTAAGGCGATTTTTAAAGATGGACACAGTCTGCCAAACGTGTTGTAAGAGGCAGATCGTTCCACCATCGTGGGACCAATTCAGAGAAAGTGCGGGAGAGTGATTTCTTACCCTTCTGGGACGGCACCATGAGACGACGCTCGTTAGCAGAGCGCAGTGATCTGGAGGGTAAATATGTCTGTATTAGTGAGTGAAGGTAGGCGGGTGCTAAACCTGTGGTGGTCTTGTAGGATATGAGCAGAGCTTTGAATTCGATGCGGGCGGCTATAGGGACCCAATGTAACCTGACAAAGAGGGGTGTATATATATAACAAAAAAATAACACATTGCACAAACCTTGTTTAATTTAAGAGATGAAAATACATTTCTTCCCTTTAAGGTTTTTTATTTAATGAAACAAATGACTGTTGACTTTCCTGAGTCACACGAAGCCTTGTCATTATTATTAACTGGAGTCAAATAACAGCCCTGCGCTCCAGTTTAAAACCTTTGCTGGACGTGTGTGTGCGCAAACGCTGACCCATTAACGGAGATACAGCAGAAGAATATTATAGTTCTATAATATTATACTATTATTAAGATATTAAAATCAGTGATTACTCATTAAGAAAAAGAACAAAGTATCGATACTTCTATTTAACGATCAATCCTTTTGATACATTGCCAGTATCAAAAATATCAATACTTTAAGATCATAACTGTGTCACTCTCTCTTGTTTAATTTAAGAGATGAAAATACATTTCTTCCCTTTAAGGTTTTTTATTTAATGAAACAAATGACTGTTGACTTTCCTTTCAAGCCTGTTTTTCTTTGACTGATCAGTGGCATACTGTTTTGCGTCACGTGAAGCCTCGTCATTATTATAAGCCATTGATGCGATCCAAGACCTGTGAAGAGAAGATCCCAAGGTATCCATAATCCTGGACCAGGTCGTATCCCGAGCTGATGTTGTGGTCGTCATGGAGAAATGGAGTGCATGAGACTGATTCCTGAATGACCACGGTGATAAACGAGTCCCCACATTGATCCTGCGGGCCAACCTGACCGCCCGCCGGTGCCCTACTCACACCTGCAGCTTCTCCACGATGGACGTCCAGCTTCTTCAGCCTAGACTGCAGCTCTGAACAGGAAGTTTGGCCAGATGAAAAATGGTCGTAGCCTAGTTTCTCTCCAGGTTTTTTTTCCCTTCGCTTCGTCAATTGGTGAAGTTTTTTTTTCCTCGCCACTGGCTTGCTCGGATCGGGACTTGTGGAGCTGTGCTTCGGTGGATTTGCTCTACAGTGTTTGAACTTTCAGCAGTGAAATTTAAACCACACTGAACTAAACTACACTGAACTTCAACTCTGACATCTGGACTTTACTAGAACTATGTTCAGCTGCTTTGACACAATCTACATTGTGAAAAGCGCTATATAAATAAACTTGACTTGACTTGACTTGACTATTATTAACTGGAGCAAAATAACAGACCTTCGCTCCAGTTTAAAATCTTTGCTGCGCTTGTGTGTGTGTCTGTGAGCAAACGCTGACCCATTAGCGGAGATACAGCAGAAGAATATTATAGTTCTATAATATAATCTTATTATTAAGATATTAAAGTCAGTGTTTACTCATAAAAAAAACATGTAAAGTATCGATTCTTTTGATACATTGCCAGTATCAAAAATATCAATGCGTCACTCTCGTTTACTCACAAGATGTTTTTCACCTCACATGAATTTTTAGCTCAAGCTGAATTATTGCAACTGAACACTCAAAATGAAAGTTGTAGTAATTACATTGTTTATCCAATAGGTGGCGACAAACAACCATCAAAAATGTGCCACTGAATAATTTTTCAAAAGTGATCCATCTAGTTATAAAACATGAAGTTTTTTGAGTAATAAATATGTTGAACAAATTATAACGTTCGATTTATACATTTAGCGTTACAGCAGTAGCGAAGATCGTTTATTTCTTGACTTTATTTGTATTAAAATGACAGCTTCTAAGTTCTGTTTGTTAAAACCAAAAGTGTCTTGCAGTACTGTATTTGTAATAAGTGAAAAGCAAATTACATTTGTCTCCTCCCCCTTTTGGCTGATCTGAAAAATGGTTTGATCTGCGAAAACCATAGTGTGATCCGAAGCGTGAGATTTGTGATCCGTTACACCACTAGCAGATTATTTAGCTTGTTTTCAGGAAAAACTCACTTCATTTTGACAACTTGCTTCTGAAAGCAAAACCTTAATGTTTACTCGTCTAGAAAAGGCTTCTTAGAAATTTGTAGATATTTGGACTAGAAACAAGAGTAACACTTTTTTGCAGTGTAGCAATAATATAATCATAATTAGGGCTGCACAATATATCGTTTGAGCATCGATATCGCAATGTGTGTATCTGCAATAGTCACATCGCAGGATTAGATTATTTATTCATTCATTTTCCTTTGGCTTAGTTCCTTTATTTATCAGGGGTCGCCACAGCGGAATGAACCGCCAACTTATCCAGCATATGTTTTACACAGCAGATGCCCTTGCAGCTGCAACCCAGTACTGGGAAACACCCATACACACACACACACACACACACACACACACACACACACACACACACACACACACACACACACTATGGCCAATTTAGTTAATCAATTCCTCTATAGCGCATGTGTTTGGACTGTGGGGGAAACCGGAGCACCCGGAGGAAACCCACGCCAACACGGGGAGAACATGCAAACTCCACACAAAAATGCCAACTGACCCAGCCGAGACTCGAACCAGCGACCTTCTTGCTGTGAGGCGACAGCGCTATCCACTGCGCCACCGTAACACCCATATTATATTATATGCAGTTTAATAATTAAACTAAATCAAAAACAGAAGAACAGAACATCTTTAAATCTTTTAAATGATCAAAAGCACATAAAACACCAAGAGTTTATTGTTCAAAACTTTTAGTACACTAAAAAAGATCCATAAATTAGCATTGTTACGTATTTTATGATCCATGTTTTTATTTTTTCCCCATTTATTTCTGCTTCTGAATTGCATTATGGGATCTTGATCTTTCTTCCAACAACTTTTAACCTTGAAAAGAGTGTAAAAAGTGACTTTTATTATCATGTGTAATAGTCTGCAGTGCTGTATTGTGTGTGTTGGTGTTGTATATTACACTACAAACCCCTTGTAATAAACTGCAGCACATTTTCTGTTATTCTACAGTCTTATTTCTCTAGATATTATTTCTTATATCATTATATTATTATTAAAAACCACTAAAAAGTCACTTTGTTAAACTGTAGAGTTGAATTTTCAGCATCAGAAGTGGACAGAGCAGAGATCAACATCCCATAATGCAATTCACCACCCGAAATACACACAAAACACACAAACTGCTGATGAACAGATCGTTTTATAGTGTGCATTACAGGTTTTAAATCATACAAAAATAAGTGTTTATGCAGCACAGGTCACTTAAAGGTCAAATAAAACACATAATGGTCACGCTTTACAATAAGCTTTCATTAATTAATGTGTTTACTAATAATGAACAATACTTAAATACAGCATTTATTAATCATAGTTCAACATTTACTACTGCTCATGCTTGTAAACATTAGTTAATGCCCTGTGAGTTAACATGAACTATCAATGGACTAACATGAACATATACTGTAATGAATGTACTGCGTGCTGATGTTAGTGCATGCATGAAGCTCATTGTAAAGCGTGACCCACATATTAAATAAGAAAAGGCTGATCTGAGCGCAGTAATGTGGGTGTTTCCCATCACTGCTGTGGTTGTGTGTTCCTCCGTGTGTATCTGATGATGGGGTTGTGTGGTGTGTGAATCATGGTTGTGTAGTTGACAGGTGGAAAGTGTCCGTCTACCAGCTCAAAGTCGAACATCCGCAGCAGAGTCGACCAGATGGTTTTAATCTGCACGTAGGCAAAGTTTTCTCCAATGCAGCGATGGCGACCTGTCAGATCGAGAGCATCAGGTCAGGGTAAAAGATCAATAATGATGATCTTTTAGATGCCGCCCTCACTATTCCTCACTATCACTATTCTACTCTATGGACGCGGCGGCCCTGCATGTAACTAGCATGATTCCAACATGAATTAGCATTTTGTTAGCATGTTTCTAACATAAATTAGCATGTTGTTAGCATGATTCTAACATAAGTTAGCATGTTGTTAGCATGAATTAACATGTTGTTAGCATGATTCTAGTATGAATTAGCCTGTAACTAGTATGATTTTAGCATGAATCAACATGTTTTTAGCATGAATTACTATGTTGTTTACATGAATTAGCATGTGCTAGCATGTTGCTAGCATATTTCTAACAAGATTAGCATGTCAGTAGGATGTTAAAACTATTAGCATGTGTTAGAACAGCTAGTCACAGTCTATGGGACAGCTGCTAGGGTGTTGTAAGTGGTTGCTAGGGAGTGGCTAGTAAGTTTAAAGGTCATCAGTGATTGGCTGCTGGCTAGACTGAGTTGAATGAGGCCAGACTCTAGTCTGTAGGACAGTCTGATGGAGAGTTATGAGCTCACAAAGGCTGATCCAGTGTTAAGTCAATGGGACTTGTCCGAATTTATAGTTTTTAGGACGATTCTAAGGGCCCACACTGTTTTAGGGGCCCCCAGAGTTACTATTATTCTCCACTTTCGTCCACGACACAATCCCCTCCCCTCCACCCGCTTTACACTTCCGTCCTCGACGTCACCCCCAATCTCCGGCTCTTCACTTTTGTTCACGACACCGCAACATCCCCCCTCACTCCCCCACCAACCCCCACACCACCCTGCCCCCCTTCACTTTCGTCTGCGACACCACAACACCCTCCACCTCCCCCCTTCAGTAATGTTGTCATAGGGCCCTGGCCACGCCCACTCTTTTGTCATTTAATCTTCCGTTTCTCCAGGAACTGCGTCACAATACGAAAAAACAACGGTCGCAGCTTCTGGTTCATGTGGAATTTAAATCCTCAGATTATGTCTGAGGTATTGGGCGTGGCTAACATACTTAACCACGCCCCTCCAGCTGTCAGTTTTGACATCGCTATGACAACAAACAGAAAAGGTGAGGAGGAGGAGTCTGTTAGGCTGTAGTAACTCTTCCCAAACCCTTTTCCCCATCTGATGAATGAAACCCCTACTTTACTACATCCAATCAGCTCGCAGTAGAAACAAACAAGCCACGCCCACTGTTTACTCATTTAATATTCCATTAAAGAGACTTCCATTGGAGACACTAGATTATAGATGTCCTTAAGACTAACATACTGATACTAACATTTAAAGGGACAGTTCACCCAAGAATGATATAGTCATAATTTACACACACACACACACACACACACACACACACACACTGCACTCTCCAGTTGATTTAATGGGATCTGATGGGACTCGCCTGCTCCAAATGGGATGTAGGCGAACTTCTCTCCGGCTGCTGGGTTGTCGTGCAGGTATCGGTCTGGGTCAAAATCCAGCCGCTCCGCCCAGGTGTCCTGCAGACGGTGGTTTACTGTGGGAGACACACACACCTGGTGTCCCGGCGGGATGGTGTATTCACCCACTTTCTATTGAGGGAAACACCAGTGTATTCGTTTACAGATGGATGTAGTGTCCATTAGGGCTGAGCAATATGACAATTTATTACACGGCGGTCTGGGATACTCGTTTCTGATTGGTCAGTCGCAACATTCCAAGATATTTTATTCCCAGATAACAACCGCTGAATAACACAGACTCATCCGAGAATCACTGTCAGTGGATATGTTCATCCATATATTTAAATCCACATTCATATGCACCTGTTACGCTCGCTTTGTGACTGTTTGTCTCCATCTAGTGTCTGAATAATGCACAGGTTAGTGTATACTCCATCAGCTGTTTTAGTGTCTGTCAGCTTTGTGCTTAATGAAAGAATTAATAAACTATTAAGCTCTCAGAACAATGTTTTGTGTCTGTTATTATGTTTTTTGGCAGGTGGCCATATAATAAGCGGTATAAAGTACATCCAGATGGTTGTCATCTCAGAATAAACCCTTCAGTCTTAGACAACAGTGCTGCGCTTCACATCAGGCTTTATTCTGAGATAACAGTGACTTATATTGTGATTTTTGTCATATTGTGCAGCCCTCATGTCTGACCTGTGTGTGTTTTCAGTGTGTATTCTGGTACCTGAGGCGTTTTGGCCATCCTCATCATGGTCATTATTGGCGGCCGCAGTCGCAGCGTCTCCTTCAGGCAGCGCTCCAGCAAACTCAAGTCTTTCAGCTGTGGTAAAATTAAGTGCTTTAGTGTCTGAACTGGTGATCTTATTCAAGAATACATGCATACAGTTGAAGTCAGAATTATTAGCCCTCCTGATTTATTAGCCCCCCTGTATAATTTCCCCCAATATCAGTACATCAGTTTTAACTTCAGCAGTTTTATTTAACTTCACACAAAATTGAGAAATGTTGCCCTGGCATCTGCCTGAAATATGACAATGTTGTACATTTATTTATCATTTTTATTTAAAGAAATGTTCTTCAATAGTGTTAGTTAATAACAGCACTGGTTCTGGGGGCAGAGTTTGCTCAGTGGTCTAGATCAGTGTTTCCCAACCCTGTTCCTGGAGACACACCAACAGTACATATTTTGGATGTCTCCCTTATCTGACCCATTAACGTCAGGTTTTAGAGTCTCTTCTTATGTCCTGATGAGTTGATGAGTGTTTGATTAGGGAGAGGTTGAAAATGTGTACTGTTGGTGTGCCTTCAGGAACAGGGTTGGGAAACACTGCTCTAGATTTAGATTGTTTCACATGTTGGAAAAGCTTTCAATGTTTGGAGTGAAATGCTGTGATTGACTAATGTTAGCTCATGTTTTCTCGTCTGTCACCTCTGCAGGTTTCACATCCTCACCCCCATAGGAAGGATGCTAGCAAGACAGATTTCCCTACCAAACCACAGCAGCAGACAGAGCTTGATTATCTGGAGTTCAGCAGCAGGTCTGATCACACTATTATCTCACTCAAAACTGCATTAATGCTTCACTGTGGGAAACAGAAGTGATGACTTTGAGTTGGGTAATTTGCTTGAATTAGTTGCACCGGCAGAAAAACGGCTGCATTCTGGAGCCCTGTATTTCAGCTTTCACTCACACTATTCGAAGAGAGATGCACCGAAATGAAGTCTGCCCCCAAAACCCAAAATTCTGAATGCACTTGGATGAAAACCGAAAGTGGTTTGTAATAATTGTCTAATATATGGTAATTTTGTAAGACTTTTTAATGCAACTCAATAATTAAAATTATGCTAATTTAAAAATACACAAGCCAATAAAATAACTGCATCATATTGACAGTAACATTTTATTGACAGCGAACGAGTTGAGGGGTGTCATTTCATTTTACCAGCATTGCCATGACAACACAGTAGCACTAATGCAAGCAACAGAATTATCCAGTGTGAAAGATGCTTAATGGGCGGCACAGTGGCTCAGTGGTGTCGTACTGTGGCCTCACAGCAAGAAGGTCGCTGGTTCGAGTCCAGGCTGGGTCAGTTGGCGTTTCTGTGTGGAGTTTGCATGTTCTCCCCGTGTTGGCGTGGGTTTCCTCCGGGTGCTCCGGTTTCCCCCACAGTCCAAACACATGCGCTATAGGGGAATTGATGAACTCAATTGGCCGTAGTGTATGAGTGTGTGTGTGAATGAGTGTGTATGGGTGTTTCCCAGTACTGGGTTGTAGCTGGAAGGGCATCCGCTGTGTAAAACATATGCTGGAATAGTTGGCGGTTCCTTCCGCTGTGGCGACCCCTGATGAATAAAGGGACTAAGCTGAAGGAAAATGAATGAATGAATGAAAGATGCTTAATGTTTTTTTTCTCAGATTATGTTTTCACCCTTTTTTTATTTTATAAATGCCATTTTCGGACGATAATTTTCTCCAGCTGAACATTCAGTGCATTTCAGAATTGAATAATTATTATTTAATTAAAGGGATATTTTTCCCAAAAATGTAATTTCTGCCATTGCTCACACTCGTTCTAGACCTTCCTACATTTCTAGAAACTCACTTTATAAAAGTTTAAAGGTGCAGTACGTAGGATTGACACCCACTGGTTGAGCTAGGTATTGCAGTGCAAATTCAAAATATTGGAGAGGATTTTACTTGTTGCTAGAAGGGATACAGATGCTGCTGGAAGTTAACGAGAATTATTTTTCAAGACTGAAACGAAATACACTATTTTCCACCATCTGGCAACCCAGGTGCTGAAATATAATTGGCTAAACTGGCAGTGGATGGAGTTACAGATCAAAACAAAGACAGACATTTCGACAAGGAGCGCACATTCTCAAAGCAGAATAACTTTAGCATTGTCTCAGATAAACAAATATGTTCAGTTAGCATGTTTCTTAAATATCTGCAAACATATTATGGTGTTTTTATCATTTAGAAGAATCAAAAAGTTCAGTTCACCCAAAAAAGACAATTTAATCACTATTTACTCATCTTCAAGTTGTTCCAGACCTTTATGAGTTTCTTTCTTCTGTTGAACACTATGTTTGGGTGAACTGTCCCTTTAATGTACTGCTGAACTAAACAGATGTTATTGCTATGAACAGACCTGGTCGTAGTGCAGCGGTGGAAGCTCTTCTCCACAGACGCTCTTCTGCTCGCTGTAGCAGCGCTCCTGCAGGACTCGATCCTGCGCCAGAAAGAAGCCCATCCATGCGCTGGTGGTGGAGGACGTGTGCTGACCGGCTAACAACAGCCCGATTAGCATCCCCGCGATCTCATCGTCGCTCAGAGGACGGCCGTCTCTACACACAGCAGTCGGATTGCTTTACTTCAATATTATACAGACAAATTGGTCTCATGTCACATACAAAAACAAAACATTTACATAACAGTCACAAAATACATAATCAGGGTGTCTGCAGGGTCTTAAAATGTCTTAAATTTCAAAAACAAAATCTAACAAAGTCTTGAACTCGCAGAAATATTGTGTTATAAGTCTTAAATCATTTTAAACAGGTCTTTAATTTTTTTCTAGATGTTTTTAATGTAAGTGCATGGAGTTAAGGCCACCTAATGTAAAGTGTATATAAGTATTTACATTACACAGTCACAAAATACATAATATTTAATAAGTTCTTCATGCATAACACAAACACACTCTCCATAGTTGTTGTTTTGGTGTGTAATGTTGTGCGTTTGTTCACAGATGCTCCACAAGGTGGCAGTGTTTACAGCTAATGTGCTGAATCTGTGTGTCCTGATTAGTGCAGAACTGAACCCAAATCAGCTCAAAAATTA
>CAIGQV010000771.1:264703-281252 GCA_903798115.1 Danio jaintianensis | reverse complement strand
GGCTATCAATGCTTTAGGGCAGGGCTAACAGTCCTTTAGGGCAGGGCTAACTTCTTTAGGGTGGGGCTATAAATGCTTTAGGGCGGAGCTATCAATGCTTTAGGGCGTAGCTATCAATGCTTTAGGGCGTAGCTATCAATGCTTTAGGGCGGAGCTATCAATGCTTTAGGGCAAGGCTATCAATGCTTTAGGGCAGGGCTATCAGTCCTTAGGGCAGGGCTATCAAAGCTTTAGGGTGGGCTATCAGGTTATATCTTGCATTTCTCCATTTAAAACTATACAAGGGACACTTGTCGTGTGTATTGTATGTTGTGTGTGTGTGTGTGTGAGCGCTCACGTCTGGAGTGAACAGGTACCGCAGGCCGTCTGTGGCTCCGGGCAGCGTCATCGCTCGCACCAGGAAGATGGTCAACACCAGGTACGGGAACGTGGAAGTCACATACACAGCCTGCACATCACAATACACACAATATCAGCACCACACTGTAAACTATTCCTTGCTCTGTTAAACATTATTTGGGAAATATTTGAAAAAGAAGAAAAAATTCACAGGAGGGTGAATAATTTTGACTCATAAACAGTGACCTTGCCGATGGTCTCGATGCCGCGTATAAAGCAGATGTAGACGATGCTCCAGGCCGTGGCGAGGCAGAGGACCAGCGTCCACTGCAGAGAGCCGCTCTGCTCGATATCTGGGCTGATGTTCAAAGTCTGCCGGTACCAGTAATAGTTCACCGGCGTGCTGGACACACACTCCTCCACATAGCCTGAAACACACACACACACTATATCAGCACTCTATATAAACATATAAACACTCTATATCAGCATACGACATCCATTTTACTTAATTATGCATTTTTATATTTTGTTTATGCATATATATATTTTTATGTACTTGTATTTTTTATATTATCTATATTATTTAATTTCTTACATTTAATTTTTACTTAATTTGATGTATTTATTGTTTTATACATTCAGTATTTTTTATTTTAATTATATTATTTTGTATTAATTTTAATGTGCTAATATTTTTATTTTAATGTGCTAATATTTTTTATTTATCTTAGCTCATTTATTTATTAATTATTTTTCAAAAATATTTATGTTTTAAGTTCTTTTTTGTCTATGCATGCATGTATTTTTATATTTACATTTAAATTTATTTTATATTTTATATATTACATTTAATAAATGTAATTATTATTTTTTTATAAATATATTTATTAAATTTATTTACATTTTAATGCATATTATTTATTTTACTGTACATTTTTATATTATTTTATTCAATTTATTTTGCTATGTTATTTCTGTATTTTGAATATATATATATATATATGTATATATATTCAGTTTTATGATGAAAAGAGTGTGCAGGACAGTTGTGGAACCGACTGATGTGATTTCTTATGTTGGTTTGGTTATGAATGATGAGTGTTTTTTTTTTTTCAGTGTGTTTATTTATGACATGCATATATTATTATTACTCGTGTGTGTGTTTTGTGTGTTTTTTTGTACCCTCCAGGTTGTCATTGATGGGACACTGGCTCCAGGGCAGCGGATCCTCAAATGAATGGAAGAAATACCACAAAACCCAAGCCAGAATGGTGTTATAAAACAGACCCACCAGAAAGGAGACGACCATTGACGCCACGCCTGCATACAGTACATCACATTTACACCATAATAACACTATAATGCTTTTATGAACTCATAAACGCTTACAGTAACTCACCTTGGAGAATCACTGCATTGCACAACAAATCACAAAGTACACAACTGACCCAAAGTCAATAAAACTACATTTATCTGATCTAAAAAATGCTAAATAATATTATAATTTCAAATAGCTGTTTACTAGGGAGATATGGTTTAAAGTGCAATTTATTTCTGTGATGTAAAGCTAAACTTTCAGATTTACTGCAGTCTTCAGTGTTTGTTATCCTTCAGAAGTCAGTATAATAGGAGGATTTGATGATCAAGAACTATTTTAATATTTTATTGGTTGATAATTGTGATGCAGTGAACAGTGAAAATAAAATTTATGCAATAAATTAATTAAAAGTGACAGTCAAAACTTAAAATGTCACCAAAAAATATAGTTGAATTTCAATTAATTTGGTTTTGCTATTAATCTGTGGATCCTGAAAATCTAAATATATCACAGTTTACTTTAATACTTTAACATATTTACATTTTAATTGATTTATTTTGTATTTAATGCATTTTTAACGTGTAATATTTTTTTACATTTATAAATATGTTTAATTTACATTTTTGTCAATTTTATTTGCATTTTGTAAATGCATCGACAATGATAATAATCGTGTTTCTTGACCATCAGATCCTCATACACAATCATGAACGCTGAAGACAAAAAAAACTCATCTTTACATCACATATAAATGACACTTCACTAGATATTCACATTAAAAGCAGCTATTTTGATTACTTAATTTTACTAAAGCATACAAATATAACATAAAAAAAACATTAAATATATTGTCTAGTTGTATGTGGTGATCTACTAATAATGTTGTAATGTCAATGTTATAATGGTAATTTTTTTCTGTGTGTGCGTCTGATAGGAGTGGTGTGTGTATTTGGCTCACCGACGCCCCCTAGCAATGGAGATATGGAGTGCCAGACGCCGATGCTGCCTTTCCTCAGACTCTGCCCGATAGCCAGCTCTAGATACAGCAGCGGTAGACCCTCGAACACCAGCGCGATCAGGTACGGGATCAGAAACGCTCCTAAAACCAGACGAATAACACCCTTTAAAAACTGGCTTTATGTACAACCGAAAAAATAATTGGTTATAGTGCCACCGGTGGCCATTCTGTGAACTGCAGTAGTGTCTTAATTCTCGTGTTTACACTTAAGGCCCACTCACACCAAAAATAACTTCTAAATACCTTTATTTAGGGATCTGAAACGCTGCTGAAAAACACCGGAACAACAGCCTTCAAAACATTGATGTTATATAAAACGAAAAAACTGTTGCTATAGCGCCACCAGTGGTCATTATGTGAACTGCAGCAGTGTCTTACTGCTTGTGTTTACACTAAAGGCCCATTTGCACCAAAAATAACTTCTAAATACCTTTTATTTTATAGAGATTAATTATAGGGATCAGAAATTCTTCTGACAAACAGTGGAAGAACAGCCTTCAAAACACTGGCTTTATGTAAAACTGATAAACTGCTGTTATAGTGCCACCCGTGGCCATTCTGTGAACTGCAGCAGTGTCTTACTGCTTGTGTTTACACTAAAGGCCCATTCAGACCAAAAATTACTTATAAATATCTTTTTATTTCACAGAGATTACGTTATATAAAACTGAAAAACTGTTTTTAGAGTGCCACCGGTGGCCATTCTGTGAACTGCAGCAGCGTCTTAATGCATATTAATTTACATTAAAGGCCCTTTCACACCAAAATTAAGTTCTTAATACCTTTTACTTCACAGAGATTGGTTGTAGGAATCAGAAACGCTCCTGACAAACAGCCGAACAACAGTCTTCAAAAAACTAGCTTTATATAAAACTGAAAAACTGTTGTTAGAGCGTCACCGGTGGCCATTCTACTAACTGCAGCAGAGTCTTAATGCTCGTGTTTACACTAAAAGCTCATTCACAACAAAAATAACTTCTAAATCACTTTCATTTTACAGAGATTTGTTGTAGTTGTGTTTTTTCTGTAAAAATAATGATTAATTCAGTAAATACTTTTAAAAGTAAACTACTGTAAATGCACAGAGCAATTTGACCAAATAGCGCATTAAAAGCTTAAATTTATGGTGATTAACCTGAAAGTTGGATGTTTTTCAGTGTAATGACGGTTTCACCATCTCAATTGTGCTTTATTCTCTAATAATTCAACAGCTCATCATCAGTTATTCCTCAATTATAACACACTAGAGGCTGAAAGTGATTCAATCCCTGATAAACTCACTGCAAAGATCTTTTTCATTCAATCAGAAGTGTGAAATATCTTTGCAGTGATCTACTGATAATAAACATCCCAACTAAAGACATGTTTAGATGAATATGTAAATATATACTACACACTTTCCCCTAAACCACACAATAAACACACAATATAAAAAAACTTTCTTAAAAAGCTTTACTTACTTAGAAACAGCTTACTGTACATCTTAATGTTAATGGCAGCATGCATTAATACATTTATGATTCAAAAGTTGTTACTATGGCTAGGAGTATATTTAATTAAATGCATACAGTTTTTGCAGCTAGTTTTTGTTATTTAGATAATAAAGATTGACTGAAAATAAATATTAAATGCCAAATAAATACAGTTAAACTAATAATAATGATAGACATGCTACAAAATTGAACAAACAAAATGGCAAAAAATGACAAGCAAATTAAATAAAACTAACCAAAATCAAATGATAAAATCCAAATCCAAGCTTATTTTGAGTGTAAATTAAATACAACAGTAGTTACTCAATAGTATTAAAATAACACTGCTGTGAATAAACATAAACACATGGTGAACGCTTGTAATTTAGTAACTATTTAAACAAATAATGCAGTAAAATACATATATTTCTGGTTGCATTCATAAATTAGACCATATAATAAAGCATTTGTATAAAGAGATTGGTAAAACTTCACAGTGAGTGCTAATTTGTTCAAATAATGCATTGCAAATTTGGAAAAAAGACATTGAATTAATTTTATTTAAACATTTTAATTATTTCAATATTTTTTATTTAATTGTAATATTTTTGTTTATTTTTATTTAACCTGCAAAAATTTAAAAACATTAATTAAAAGAAATAAATATTTTGTATTATAAATGTAAAATTTTAATACATTTAAATATTTGTTTCTTTATTTAAAAAAATAGTGAATAGCTTTATTCTGAGAGCTCTTAATTAAATCTGTCATCTAAAAATAAATAAATAAATCCACTGTAAACTTGAAAAGGTTTGAGTGCAAATTGTAAAAAACATATTAAAAACTTAAAATTATTTATAAAATGTAAAATGTTAATAAATTCAATTAATTTTTTATGCATTTAAAAATTGTAATACATTTAAATATTTGTTTATTTAAAAATAGTGATCAGCTTTATTCTGAAAGCTCCTAATTAAATCTGCTCTCTAAAGAAATAATAAATCCACTGTAAACTTGAAAAAAATTAGTGCAAATTGTTAAAAAAAATAAAAAATTATTACATTTTATAATTATTTACAGAATATAAAAAATTTATTAATTTAATAAATTTTTTATGTATTTAAAAATAGTGAATAGCTTAATTCTGAAAGCTCTAAATTAAATCAGTGTGTTTGTATGCCGTTTTCTCTGCAAATCACCTCCTCCAATTTTTTAATTGTAAAAAATATATAATTAAAATAAAATAAAATAATTATAAATATTTTTATATTTCTAAAATGTACAATTGTAATTAATTTAAATATTTTTTTATTTATAAATAAAACAAAAATAAAGCTCAATTCCGAAAGCTTTGAAATAAATCCGTGTGTGTCCATGTCACCTCCTCCGTAAATCTGGCAGAGATACGGGAATCTCCAGATATTTCCGAGCCCGACAGCGAATCCCACGCAGGTCAGCAGATACTGGACCTTGTTGTCCCATTTCGGTCTTTCCTGAACGCTGGAGGTTTCGCTCACTGTATCCATCTTTGCATGTGTGTGTGTGAGAGACGGGTCAGGTCACTCACTCACACACTCCTAACTAAACTCAGGGGGTGTGATGGTGTGTATCATTTATGCATTTACTTAGCATTTATTGTTTAAAATGCAGCTTAATGGATAACTCCGACTCAAATCCAGGATTTAACTGTAAAAACAGAGCACTGCGGATGCAAAGGTTACGCCAGTTAACATTTTATAGTCCTCATTATATTTTTATTTCATTCTCTATAAACAAAAGTCCTTTCTGGAGATCGCGAGGCACAGAAAGGCTTCAGAGACATCATTATATTAATCAGCTAAATATTAAACATAGTACATAACATGCAATTAAAAACTATATGCATTTTTTTAAATACAAAAATACATTTCATTTTATAAGTAAATGTAGTACTGGGTCATTTTATGTATAATAAGTGTATGTTATTATACACTATCATACACTATTTTAGGTATGTTATGTAATATTTATAATATTTAGCTGATTAATATGCACTAAATGCTGTTACTAATAATAGTAACAGTAAATAGTACTAATACTAAACAGTGTAAAACAGCATAAAACACTAAATTGTAACTAAAAAGAATAAAACAAAAACAATATGCATTTTTAAATGCAAAATAATTATCTATATTCATCATTTTATAAATGGATAATTCATTCATTCATTCTTTTTCTTTTCGGCTTAGTCCCTTTATTAATCAGGGGTCGCCACAGCGGAATGAACCGCCAACTTATCCAACATATGTTTTACGCAGCGGATGCCCTTCCAGCTGCAACCCAGTACTGGGAAACATCCATACACACACACACACACACGCATACACTACGGCCAATTTAGTTCATCAATTCCCCTATAGCGCATGTGTTTGGACTGTGGGGGAAACCGGAGCACCCGGAGGAAACCCACGCTAACACGGGGAGAACATGCAAACTCCACACAGAAACACCAACTGACCCAGCTGAGGTCTTGCTGTGAGCGAGGTCCCAGCCTTCTTGCTGTGAGGCGAACGTGCTACCCACTGCGCCACCGTGCAGCCCTATAAATGGATTATTTAATATATATTTTATGTATTCACATATATAGGGTTCATGTAACGATTTATTAGTTACAGCAACAATGCTAAAGACTTCTGAAGCATTTTAGTTTGTCAAAAAGTGTTTCCACTTGTTTTAAATAAGTAGTTTGAACAAGCAGCAAAAGTCATTTTTTGACATGCAATGAAAGCTACTGGTCTGTGATTATTGTTTAGACCAAAACATTCTTCAAATGTCCTTTTATTTTCGTTTGTGTGTGTTTATGATATAAGAAGTAGAATTTTGGACATACAGCTCATGAATATGAACAACCCTGGAGGTTCACAAAATTAACAAAATAAAGACAAAGTAGTGGGAAATTCCTGGCTCAGTGGTGTCGCACTGTGGCCTTACAGCAAGAAGGTCACTGGTTCGAGTCTCGGCTGGGTCAGTTGGTGTTTCTGTGTGGAGTTTGCATGTTCTCCCCGTGTTGGCGTGGGTTTCCTCCGGGTGCTCCGGTTTCCCCCACAGTCCAAACACATGCGCTATAGGGGAATTGATGAACTAAATTGGCCGTAGTGTATGAGTGTGTGTGTGTGTGTGTGTGTGTGTGTGTGTGTGTGTGTGTGTGTGTGTGAGAGAATGATTGTGTATGGGTGTTTCCCAGTACTGGGTTGCAGCTGGAAGGGCATCCGCTGTGTAAAACATATGTTAGCAGTTCATTCCGCTGTGGTGACCCCTGATGAATAAAGGGACTAAACCGAAGGAAAATGAATGAATGAATAAATATAAAATATAAAGGAAATATTTGATGTAGTTCCAAATAGATAAAATAACATTTATAAAAGCTGTAGCGATGGCACAACATCTAATTAAAATGGCCCAAATGTATATAGCTGTCTAGGATGAAAAGCTGAATCGCCGATATTTATTTATCAAGTTATAATTACAAATAACAGTGAAAATTCATTCTTTTGTCATCATTTACTCCCTGGTGTTGTTTCTTTCTTCAGTGAAACATAACTTTTATTTTATTTGTTTTACTTTCCTTGCTTTTTGACCATACAATGAAAGTCGCTGGTTTGTGGTTATTGTTAAGACCAAAACGTTCTTAAAAATATGTTTTTCTTTTTCTTTTGTGTGTGTTTGTAACAAAATAAGAACTAGATTTTTATATAACCAGCTCATGAGTACAAAGTTTATGTGAATTAGCAGAGCGAGGTTAATCGTAGTGAAAGTGGATTCACAGAAGCAAATCAGTAGGAAACAAACACACTCCTCATGAATATGAATGAGATTCCGGCTGGTTGCTAGACAGTTGCTAGGTGCGTGACATCATCAGCTGTAGACTTTGATGTGTTGTGTTGAGTCACTGATAGCAGTGTTTCGTGAGCTTGGTGATGTTTGTTATCTGATTGTAGAGTATAATCTCTACTATCTGTCGAATAAAGGAGACCCAGCACTCATTAGAGCCACAATAACACAATCTTTATGACTATTTACACTTTTTATTGCATGCATGCATATATAATGTTTACATAAATTGAAATGCAGAAGTTCAAAGTTTTTTCTGATGCTCACAAACACATTTAAACAGTGAACTATTACCGTTTTAAATAGCTGCATTAATGTGTGTTTAAATATCATTTATTGTTGTGATGCAAAGACTTGTGCTAACAGTAGTTTTGTTACGGTTACTTTTTATATAATTAATGTCAAATATTAAACAAAACCATCTTAATTGACAGCAGTGTTTTTTGAGGCAGAGCTTTTCAATAGGAGGAGATCTAACATAAGATATGAATATTGTGTGAAATACAAGGTATAAAACTTGCGTTTCTTTAATATTTCAAATTGAATTTCTTCCAGGTTTCTTACAGACCTCTAGCATCATGAGTCAAACATTTGCACCAATTTTCATTCTAATTGGCCTGTTTTAACCTTGTGTAATCAGTGCTTAAATTAAATGGCGCATCATGGGCATGTTTCCCAAGAGATGCCAATGTCCACAGCGATTTACATGCCATTTTAAAGAAGGACAGCTTGTATCAAATTGAACGTCACTCTGAATAAGAGTTGCATAATTACAGCTTTTTTCATGTTTTTTCTTGTCATTGCGCCACCAAGTGGCCAAGCCTTGCAACTACAGATCACATGTGCACAAATATTAGTGAAAATATCAAATGTTCTAATTTTTGTCAACATTATTTCTCTAGCGCTTTTACAATGTAGATTGTGTCAAAGCAGCTTAACATAGACGTTCTAGTAAACTGAAACTGTGTCAGTCCAGTTTTCAGAGTTGAAGTTCAGTTCAGTTCAGTTCAGTGGGGTTTAATTTTCACTGCTGAAAGTCCGAACACTGAAGAGCAAATCCATCCATGCGCAGCTCCACAAGTCCCAAACCAAGCAAGCCAGTGGCGACGAACAAAACTTCACCAATTGACGAAAGTGAAGGAAAAAACATGAACATAAATCAATTTTTTTATTATATTAATGGATTCATTGGCTGTGTTTGCATCCAAAGATACTGGAAGAACTAGAATATTGCATAAAAGATTTGCGAATAAAGCAGCGTTTCCATCCAATGAGAAACAAAAGTGAATGGTCACTTCCTGATAAACTGGATGAAAATATGAGTCAGAGAATTGTAGTTTAGTGCATTGGGAGAAGTCACTGTGATTGTTTCTTGTCTTATAAATGAGTTAATCCAAAATGCACATAACAATAGGTGAATGGGAGTATAGCTATTGATTAATTCATTTTGAAACTTCAGAGGGTTTCAGTCAAACTAATGTTTTACAAAGCATTCAAAAACTGAACATTTGACCGAAGAAGTGATCCAATCCAATGCATGTGTTTTGTTTATCTTAAGACAAAGTTTCCCATGCTTCCCGACACCTAAGTCTACAATGAGCAGTTTAGTTTTTATACTTTTGACCGATTGGGTCGAGCCTCAGTGACGTTGTTCACAGGGTGTTTTCCATCACGCCTCAGAGTCTGAAGTCTCTACACCTGACGCATCGCTCTGCCTGATCAGCTTTACTGTAGAATGTTGAGTCTAACAATAACAATAGGGTGAACCCCTGATAAGATAAAAACACAGTGCAAAGTATTTTCAGAGTCACTCCAGTATATCAATAGTTAAATCATTGGTTAGATATGATCTGTGATCTTAGAGTTTATTAATATTTTGTTGATTTCAACACATCGATGTCAGTGTTTTGGTTTAAATCCAGAAATACCCTGAATGTGGACATCTCTTCAGGAGCACACAAGAAATTATATTGTTTATTTGACTTCACAATGTGTGTGTTTGTTTCTGTATACAGTTGAAAGCAAAATTATTTGCCCTCCTGTGAAATATAAATTTCTTTTCTAATATATCCCAAGTGATGATCAACAGAGCAAAGACATTTTCACAGTATTTATTATTATAATTTTTCTTCTGGATAAAGTCTTTTTGTTTTAGTTTGGTTGGAATTAATGTCGTTTTTCAATTTATTTATTTTTTTATTTTAAGGTCAGTATTATAAGCCTCCTTATGAAATTATTAATATTATTTTTTCAATTGGCTTCAGAACAAACCACTGTTATGCAATGTATTGCCTGATTAATCTAAAATTCATTTGTGAAGCAAACAAGTAGCAAAAAATCAGCTAGAAACCTCTGCGTAAACTGATATCTGAAGCATCAGGTTCAGTGTTGTGTTATAGCGCCACCAGCCTATGATCAATACCTATGATACTGTCAAACATGACTTTTTAAAATGAAAAATTGTTTCTATAATATCTCAGAAATATTCAGGGGTCTGCCTAGGCTTCTTTAATTTTCAATTTAGCCTATTAATATGCATATTGCTTGAAGTAACTATTAATAATTACATGCAAAATTATTAGACCTACATTTGCTCAGTTATTGGCTCTGAAGAGAAATGTCCAAGCGATTGATTGTAGAGTTTATACAATATTATCAATAAATGAGATGCTCACACTTTACAATAAGGTGTCATTAGTTAATGTATTTACTAACATGAGCTAATAATGAACAATACTTGTGTAGCATTTATTAATCATAATTCAACATTCACTAGTGCATTAATAACATCCAAATTCATGCTTGTTAACATTAAAGTATTGTTGATTGTTTGTTCATGTAGTAAGTGCATTAACTAATACAACATTAATGTTGTATTAGTGTTACGAATGTGATTATAGTGGAGTATTTGATAAAGTTTAGTATTTGAAGTGTCAGTTTTACTCTCCATTAGCTGTAATATCAGCTGTCGGGATCCTTCAGAACTGCATTAGTATCTTTAACCCTCTGCGATTGAATTGTGCAGTGTGTTTCCATTAGATAAGATAAATTAATTATGGTTCCAGCAGACTGTATAATGAGTATCCTGACGGAAAGTTCATCACACAGGGAAACACACCAGTAAATCTCTATTAGAACAAAGGCAGAACAGACAGTTATTAATTTAACAATGAAAGATAAGAGCTGTAAAGTCTTAGAGACAAACTGTTCTGGAATTATACAGCACATGTGGGAAATTAGACAGATGACACATGTGGAGAATAATTGATGATGAGCTGTTGAATTATTAGAAAATAATGCAAAGTTAAAGGCGTTAAAACCAAACACCTCAGAATGCTCATCAGCCAATCGGAATCAAGCATTTAATAACACTGTAGTATAAAATGTCCTGTTACTGTATTTAATAAATGTGTGACAATAATAACTATAATTTTTAAAGTAAAACGTTTTCCCCTACTTAAATGTTCATTTCAATTTATCCTGAGCTTAATGCATGAATGAAATAATAGAAATAAGTATATCATTAACTCTGACATCTAACAAAGTAGGAATGTGCATTACAGTTAACTAATTAATTGTATAACTTCTTAATTTAAAGGAAATCATGATTAAAATAGATCTGTATATGCTCTAGGTGACACAGCGGTTCAGTGGTTAGCACTGTGGCCTCACAGCACAAGAAGGTCGCTGGTTCGAGTCTCGGCTGGGTCAGTTGGCGTTTCTGTGTGGAGTTTGCATGTTCTCCCCGTGTTGGCGTGGGTTTCCTCCGGGTGCTCCGGTTTCCCCCACAGTCCAAACACTTGCGCTATAGGGGAATTGATGAACTAAATTGGCCGTAGTGTATGTGTGTGTGTGTGTGTGTGTGTGTGTGTGTGTGTGTATGGGTGTTTCCCAGTACTGGGTTGCAGCTGGAAGGGCATCCGCTGTGTAAAACATGTGCTGGATAAAGGAACTAAGCCAAAGGAAAATGAATGAATGTATATGCTCTATTTATGTCATTCAACAAATTGATCCAAACATCACATGGGTGCTGTGATGTCAGACAGGACATCAGAAATAATATAATGAATAATAATAAAAGCATATTTCTGAAAATATCTTATTTAATTAGGAAAAGCCATCAAATATAAGAATACAAAAAATTATGATACATATATATTTAACATGAAGGTTAAATTGCTCATATAAATAACTTCCGACTTTGAATAACAAACATTATCGATTGTGCATTATATACATTACAGAAAGGCGAGTGCAGGATTCAAATAAGTGTCCAGATAGTGTTATTAAATATTGTAAATAAAAAATTCTGCACTGGATTTATGCTATTGTGTTGACACTCATTTGCTGTTTTTCTGAAATGCTCTTGTGTTTTCTTCTGGAACAGCACCTCCAGAGCGCTCGGACGATGGCCACTCCGGGGATGCAGAGACTGGGGACGCCGGCTAGAACGAAGATCACTGCACTGATCCAGTTGGGATAATTCACCTCTTTCAGAGTCGGGAAATCAACCTGCGGTCAGACACAGAGATGAGGTGAGATTTAGCTTCGCAAAACAACTGGTGCGTCCCAAATCACATACTCATTTTGTAGTATAAATAGTATAAGTAGAGCATTCACATGAATTTTTTTTAAAAGAATAAGAGCACTTAAAATACTCAGATGATGCACTTATTCAACATATGGAATGTTGAACACTTCTTGCACTCTACTCTATGATGAAGGGGTGGAGCTACTGATTAAGAGGAGGGGCTACCGATGAAGGGGAGGGGTTACTGATGAAGATAATGAGTTACTGATTAAGGGTAGGAGCTACTGATGAAGAGGACGAGCTGCTGATGAAGAGGGGGAGTTACCGATGAAGAGTAGGAGTTACTGGTGAAGGTGAGTAGTTAATGGAGAAGGGAAGGAGCTACTGATGAAGGGGAGGAGTTATTGGTGAAGGGGAGGAGCTACCGATGAAGAAGATAAGCTACTGATGAAGAGGAGGGGCTACCAATGAAGGGGAAAGTTACTGGTGAAGGGGAGGAGATAGTGGTGAAGGGGAGGGGCTACTGATGAAGAGGAGGAGATACTGGTCAAGAGGAGAGGTTACTGGTGAAGAGGAGGAGCTACCAATGAAGGGGAGGAGTTACCTGTGAAGGAGAGGAGCTACCGATAAAGGGGAGGAGCTACTGATGAAGGGGAGGAGATACTGGTGAAGAGGAGGAGTTACTGGTGAAAAGAAGGAGCTACCAATGAAGGGGATGGGTTACTGGTGAAGGAGGAGCTACCAATGAAGGGGAGGGGTTACTGGTGAAGGAGGAGCTACCGATGAAGGGGAGGGGTTACTGGTGAAGGGGATGAGCTACCTAAGCTAACTAAAAATTTGCTAACTTTTTTTTTTTGACATGGTTTAATCTGTGGCGGAGCGTTCTGAAATGATTGAGTAGTGTAAATGAAGATCTAGAGTGCGATGTACCGATTGAGGGTCCCAGACGTTGTAGGTCAGCTGTTTGCTGACTGTAGTGATGAAGTAGAAAACCAGAATAACCAGGATGATGACGGGACTGAGGAACCTCCACGTGACCTGCCAGAACATGTTGGGTTTGTGTCCCACCATGAACTTAATATCCTCATTAAACCTGAGAGATTAAAAGAGGATAATGTGCAGTTAGTCGATCATGCACCATACGAGCAGCAAGCAACTGTGATGTCATGTTGACTCTTACCTGTCAATCCCATAGACATAAACTACAGCGATCATCTCACAGAGAGCGATGACCAGCAGAGGAATGGAGCCGGCAAATCCATCAAACAGAGCTAACCAGTAATTACCAGAGGACTGCACAAACACCAGCGCCGTCAAGAAGGACACCACACACGTAAGACCTGAAAACACAAGACACATACAGTTGAAGACTAAATTATTAGACCTCCTGTTACATTTTAATACTTTTCAAATATTTCCCAAGTGCTATTCAACAAAGAGATTGTTTTCAACACATTTTTAATAACAAAGGTCTAATAACTGATTTCTTTTGTCTTTGCCGGGATGACAGAGCATAATATTTGACTAGTTATATTGCAAGACACTAGTATTCAGCTTAAAGTGACATTTAAAGGCTTAACTAGGTTAATTAGGGTAAAGTTAGGGTAATTAGGCAAGTCATTGTATAACAGTGGTTTGTTCTGAAGACAATTGGGTAAAAAAAATAATTTAATTAAAAATATTTTGTTCCAAATATAAAAAACTGCTTTTATTCCAGCAAAACTAAAATAATTAATAATAAGAAAAAAATATATAATAGTAAATACTGTGAAAATGTCCTTGCTTTGTTAAAAATCCACAAGGGTTAATAATTTTGACTGGTTGGGAGTGTTTACCAGTGAAGACTTCTTTAGGCCATCTCTTGGGCAGCAGGTTCAGGTCCTGCAGTGGCACCACAACACCCTCAATATTCCCGAACATAGTGGATAAACCGAGGCAGAAGAGCATGATGAAGAACAGCACCGACCACAGAGGAGACACCGGCATCTTGGTGATGGCCTCCGTGAAGACGATAAACGCCAGACCCGTTCCCTCAACACCCTGACAAACACAACAGCACTGTTAAATTCAGTTCAGTTCAGTTCAAGTTTATTTGTATAGCACTTTTCACCATGATTACTGTTTTAAAGCAGAAACAGTTCAGTGAAGAGTCTTTCTTAAGTGTCATTCAGGAGTCTTAGTAAAAGGACGAGGTGTTTCTGAGTCTAGATACTGGACTAGTTATACTCTGAAAGCTCGCAACCATCTTGCAACTTGATTTACCTCATTCTTCATGTGAGAACAGAGAGGCTCAATTGTTAAATGTGTGGCTTTGTAGCTACTATCCTACCATCACAACTCCACATCAGCGTTATTTATCCTGAGCCTGAGCTGATCTGTGGTCAGTGTTCATCAGTACCTCACTGAGCAGCGTCTGCATGTCGCAGGTTTTGAGCTGCAGCTCCTGAATGATGTCTGGTCTGCTAATGTTGAGTTGATGAAGAGCCACAGTATAGTTATTCTCCGTGATGCTTCTCTCCGGCAGGTCAAACGCGTTCAGCAGAGACAGAATATTACTGTGGACACACACACACATAATGCAGGTTACTTCAATCACCAAAACAGGCTGGGGTTTCTCATAATGATTATTAAAGTGTCAAGGCTGCGTTTATTTAATAGAAAATACAGTAGAATCAGCAAAATTGTGTAATATTAGTTGAATTTAAAGGTGCAGTATCTAGTCATCTAGTGGTTGAAGTAGGTATTGCAGTCTAAATTCATCGAGCCGTTCTCATCTGTTTTGATCAGGTACCGTTTACTTTTGTAATAATATACTTTTGTGAACAGTAGTAGTGTATTAGTAATATAAAACCGTACCTGTCCAAACATATGTCATAGTTCTCCGTGGCTCTGAAACCTATGATGGAGTAGATGACAGTGGCGGAGTACACTGATGTCAGCCCGTTGATGATTGAGATGGTGACGGCGTCCTGCTCACAGTTATTGCTGAGGGAATAATAAATTAATAAGTTAATAACAGGTTTCCATACTTTCCCGACTTTTTCTGATTTGGGGTTGTAGGTAATGTGATGTCCTAGAGCACTCACTGCACAGAGTTGTAGCTGGAGAAGGAGATCAGTCCTCCAAAGGCCAGAGAGAAGGAGAAGAGCACCTGAGCTCCTGCATCCAGCCAGGTGGAGGGGTTCATCAGCTCATTCACCTGCACAGGGAAACAGAGGAGTTTGTTTGGTTCAGCAGATGCACACATGAAGTGAAGGGTATACTGGTATACTTACATCCGGAATGAAGAGAAACTTGATCCCGTTCACTGACCCTTTAAGAGTCAGAGCTCTGATCAGGAAGATAGTGAGCACTACATAGGGCAGGGTGGAGGTGATGTACACTGCCTGCATATACAGGAGGATCATACACTATTAATGCTACACAGGGTGTGCCCTTATGTCATATTTTCATCAGATACTTGAATGCATTATGGAGATACTCGGATGTAACAGCTTGTGATTGTGTTGTGTGGGTGTGTGTGTGTGTGTGTGTTGACCTTTCCGGTGGTCTCGATGCCCCTGATGCAGCAGATGTAGAGGAACGTCCAGGCGCAGAGCAGGCAGAGCACCAGCCACCACTGCAGAGCGCCAGAGTCCTCGATAGCAGACGACGTGTTCAGAGTCTCCCTGTACCAGAAATAATCCACCGGAGAACTGCGCTCACACTCCGACACCAGACCTACACACACACACACATCCATTTCAGTTGGAGTAATTTTGGTACTAATGTATAGGTGTTTCCCAGTACTGGGTTGTGGCTGGAAGGGCATCCGCTGTGTAAACATATGCCAGAGTAGTTGGCGGTTCATTCCGCTGTGGCGGCCCCTGATAAATAAGGGACTATAAGCCAAAGGAAAATGAATAAATTAATGAATAAATTTGCTACTTAGATTTTTATGTCTTCTTAAAGTTGCTAGTGAAGTGTTAGTGTATAATTATTGTGTGTATGTGTGTGTG
>CAIGQV010000771.1:251538-262732 GCA_903798115.1 Danio jaintianensis | reverse complement strand
ACCTCCTCCATGGCTCTGGCACAGGTAAGGGAACCTCCAGACGTTCCCGAGCCCCACACAGAAGCCCACGCAGGTGAGCATGTACTGGGCTTTGTTGTCCCACTGCGGCCGTTCTCCAGCCTCCTGCAGCTCCAACTTCTCCAGCTCACTGTGAGACGGGATCCGCTGCTCCAGACCCGGGTTTGGCAGCTTCAGCTTCAGCTTCATGGTGAGTGAGTGTGTGTGTGTGAGAGAGAAAGAAAGAGTGTGTGAGAGTGTGTGTGTTCCTCGCTCACACTGATGGACAGACCTTTAATACTCCCCCTCTGACCCGGGATGTCTGAAGTGTTTTATCAGCAAGATAAAGCACTAATGCTGGTTAATGTGTAATGCTTCGTAATGAATGGATGATTTCTGCTTGTCAAACAAATCTTTTGATGCTCTTTTTAACATGCCGACAGTTTATTTCTGTCTTTTTATTCTTTTAATATGACTTTCCTGATTATTGAAGTTATTTACTGATAAATAGAGTTGAAAAGCTTAAAAACAGATCTAATTATTAATGTCATCTTTAGATTATTGCAGTAATGTTAGTCTTAGATTTAACAGTTTATGTAATGAATTTGACGCTTTTTTAACATGCCGAAGGTTTATTCCCTGATGGCACTTTTTCCAAATAAGGACTTTCCTGATTATTTACATTTATTGTTAAAAAATAGTTATTATTAATAGTTAAAGTTATTTACTGATGAATTCAGCTCAAAAATGGATTTAATTCATTCATTCATTCATTTTCTTTCGGCTTAGTCCCTTTATACATCAAGGGTCACCACAGCAGAATGAACCGCCAACTATTCCAGCATATGTTTTACACAGCGGATGCCCTTCCAGCCACAACCAAGTTCTGGGAAACACCCATGCACACTCATTTACACACACACTCATACACTACGGCCAATTTGGTTCATCAATTCCCCTATAGCGCATGTGTTTGGACTGTGGGGGAAACCGGAGCACCCGGAGGAAACCCACGCCAACACGGGGAGAACATGCAAACTCCACACAGAAACGCCAACTGACCCAGCCGGGACTCGAACCAGTGACCTTCTTGCTGTGAGGCGATCGTGCTACCCACTGAATGAACCTTTTTTTATGGATCCAAAACTTTTAAATAGTTTATTTTTGTTCTTTTTACATGTTTAAATATGCCAGTGTTTGAGTGCATCAAGTGCGAGATTCTTCGGACTAAATATGAATAATGTGGGAATTGTGAGTGATGTTTTTACAGCTCTTCCTCCAGCGTGATTTATTGTATAAAAATATTACAGCTAATGTTCTGATATGCTGGACAGAACGTACCGTGTTATCGGCTCCGATCGGATATCTTTACTGCAGCTAAACACAAATGATCAAACCTGCAAATTTACTTTATTATTACAAAGGCCACTTTAAGAACAAAAGCACGTCATAAAAACACTTTATTACACATCTACAATTACATCCACCTCTGATGATTAGAAGACATTGCAATTTGCATGTAAATGTTATACAGATGTAGTCAAGATTATTCGCCCTCCTGTGAATTTTTCCAAATATTTCCCAAATGATGTTGAACAGATTCAGGAATTTCTCACAGTATTTCCTATAATATTTTTTCTTCTGGAGAAAGTCTTATTTGTTTTATTTCGGCTAGAATAAAAGCAGTTTTTAATTGTTTTAAAGCCATTTTAAGGTCAATATTATTCGCCCCCTTCAGCAATATTAGTGTTGGATTGTCTCCAGAACAAACCACTGTTATACAATGACTTGCCTAATTACCCTAACTTTACCCTAATTAACCTAGTGAAGCCTTTAAATGTCACTTTAAGCTGAATACTAGTGTCTTGAAGAATATCGTCAAATATTATGTGCTGTCATCATGGCAAAGATAACAGAAATCAGTGATTAGAAATGAGTTATTAAAACTATTATGATTAGAAATGTGTTGGAGAAATCTGCTCTCCATTAAACAGAAATTGGGGGAAAGAATACACAGGAGGGTGAATAATTCTGTATGTTACAGTCACAATAATGCATATAAACACTGATGAGAACAATATTTTATTCAAGATTAAACATGTACATCCTTCAAATGTTTATTATACACATATATTAACTTGTATAGAACAAAATTACATTATGTTTACAAAAGAAAACATTGTTTGTTGCTGATGTTAAGTTTGTTGTGCATAAATCCATCAGTAAAAATGATTAAAAAGGGTCATTTTCTCTGTTCGAGCTCTGTTTATATTGTATGCATATGCTTTCTGGAGGCTTCTTTCTGATGTGGAATAAGAGTATTTTTTTAAAAAGGCAAATGCAAAACTTTTATCTCACAATTCTGACTTTTTCCCTAATAAGTTCACTTTTATAAATTCACGAAAAAAATTGTGAGCGAAGAATTCCAAGAAGAGCGGCATGGTGGCTCAGTGGTTAGCTGTGGCCTCACAGCAAGAAGGTCGCTGATTCGAGTCCCGGCTGGGTCAGTTGGTGTTTCTGTGTGGAGTTTGCATGTTCTCCCCGTGTTGGCGTGGGTTTCCTCCGGGTGCTTTGGTTTCCCCCGCAGTCCAAACTGCGTGGGGTTGTTGTCCTCCATCATCTGTATCCTGTCAGAGATGGAGTATGGTGTTTCTGCGGTGTGTGTGTGTGTATATGTGTGTCAGTGTAATGCTGTGGTGGTGGGGTTGTTGTCCTCCACCATCTGTATCCTGTCACAGATGGAGTATGGTGTTTCTGCAGTGTGTGTGTGTGTGTGTCAGTGAAGTGCTGTGGTGGTGGGGTTGTTGTCCTCCATCATCTGTACTCTGTCAGAGATGGAGTATGGCGTCTCTGCGGTGTGTGTTTCCTCTTTCTTGCAGCAGCGGTTCCTGATGAGTCTGATCAGAGCTACTGTAGGAATGGTCAACACTGGAATACCGGCCAGAACGAAGATGATCGCAGAAATCCAGCTCGGGTACAGCAGCGTGGACAGGGTCGGGAAGTTCTCCTGCAGAAAGACAGACGGTTAGCATGTGCGCCTACTTACAGTTGAAGTCAGAATGATTTGCCCTATTTTAAGGCAGTACGGTGGCTCAGTGGTTAGCACCCCAGCTGGGTCAGTTGGCGTTTCTGTGTGGAGTTTGCATGTTCTCCCAGTGTTGGCGTGGGTTTCCTCTGTGTGCTCTGGTTTCCCCCACAGTCCAAACACATGCGCTATAGGGGAATTGATTAACTAAATTGGCCGTAGTGTGTGTGTGTGTGTGAATGAGTGTGTATGGGTGTTTCCCAGTACTGGGTTGCGGCTGGAAGGGCATCCGCTGTGTAAAACATATGCTGGAATAGTTGGCGGTTCATTCCGCTGTGGCGACCCCTGATAAATAAGGGACTAAGTAAAAGGAAAATCAATAAATATATATATTTAAATTTGTGCTACATTAACATACTTGTTTAACATCAGTTTTTTTAATACACAACAAACTGGCAAAACTAAAGTGCTTGAAAACGTCTCTTCTTTAGACTCTATTGGTCTCAGCCGTTTAATTAAAGTGTTGATTAAAGGAATGTGGCCTAAAAAACAAGTTCAGTCAGAAGATTATTATTCACTTTAATCCAGTGGTCTCAAACTCAATCCCTGGAGGGCCGCAGCTCTGCAGATTAAAGCTTCAACCACCTCCAACTCACATCTGCTTAATAGTCTCTGATAGTCTTGAACACCTTGATTAGTTGATCAGCTGTATTTGATTAGGGTTGGAGCAAAACTGTTCAGAGCTGCGGCCCTCCAGGAGTCCAGTTTGAGACCTATGCTTTAATCCATGCCAGTGTTTAACAGCAGATGGCGCTTTGTGCTGTTTTAGAATAACATCATGACTGTTTTTATTTGTTCGTTTGTTTCCGAACATATGTTGAAGTCAGAATTATTAGCTCTCCTGTATATTTTTCCCCAATTTCTGTTTAACAGAGAGCAGATTATTTTCAACACATTTCTGAACATAATAGTTTTAATATCTCATTTCTGATTTCTTTTCTCTTTGCCATGATGACAGCACATAATATTTGACTAGATATTCTTCAAGACACTAGTATTCAGCTTAAAGTGACATTTAAAGGCTTAACTAGGTTAATTAGGGCAAAGTTAGGGTAATTAGGCAAGTCATTGTATAACAGTGGTTTGTTCTGGAGACAATCCAAAACTAATATTGCTGAAGGGGGATAATAATATTGACCTTAAAATGGGTTTAAGTAAATTAAAAACTGCTTTTATTCTAGCCGAAATAAAACAAATAAGACTTTCTCCAGAAGAAAAAATGTTATAGGAAATACTGTGAAAAATTCCTGAATCTGTTCAACATCATTTGATGTTGATTACACTAAAAGTGAGCTTCGCTGTGCTGAATGTGTTTTGTTGTTGTTAACTTTGTGAGTGAGTGTGTGTTTGTGTGTGACGTACAGACTCCGGGTCCCAGGCGATGTATGTCAGTTTTTTGCTGACGGTGGTGATGAAGTAGAAGAGGAAGATGAGCAGCACTATCAGAGGACTGATGAGTCTCCAGGTCGCCTGCCAGAAGAAGTTGGGTTTGTGGCCGATCATGAACTTGATGTCATCATTGAATCTGTGACACCACAACAACAACAACAACAACAACAACAACAGGTCAGATTCACCATATAAGCTGTTTATAACCTGTTACTTCTATCTGTAAATATCTGTATAATAGGGTTTATGCACAGCAAGTGTTTTTCTGCCACCGATAAACTTCCAATGTGACTATTTTCAATTTCACGAGGTTCCTTTTACAGTATTGATAATGTAATTATATCAAAATATAGTCATTTAAATAGACTTAAGAATTAATTTAGTTGTTCAAGTTAGGGCTGGGGCAGCACGGTGGGTCAATGGTGTCGCACTGTGGCCTCACAGCAAGAAGGTCGCTGGTTTGAGCCTCGGCTGGGTCAGTTGGCGTTTCTGTGTGGAGTTTGCATGTTCTCCCCGTGTTGGCGTGGGTTTCCTCCGGGTGCTCCGGTTTCCCCCACAGTCCAAACACATGCGCAATAGGGGAATTGATTAACTAAATTGGCCGTAGTGTATGAGTGTGTGTGTGTGTGTGTGTGTGTGTGTGTGTGGATGAGTGTGTATGGGTGTTTCTCAGTGATGGGTTGCAGCTGGAAGGGCATCCGCTGTGTAAAACATATGCTGGAATAGTTGTCGGTTCATTCCGCTGTGGCGACCCCTGATGAATAAAGGGACTAAGCTGAAGGAAAATGAATGAATGAATAATGTGGATCATCCTTAAACCATGACCTTCCTATTAAACTGAACTGAAATCATCTGACACTACTCTTCTGCTTGATATGCTAAATATGTTCCACAGTCTGAATTATTGCTATAGCTTTTATTTGATGTGGTTTTTAAAGTCTGATGCTCTTTCTGTGGACTCACCTGTCAATACCGTAAATGTACGATACAGCCATCATCTCGCAGAAAGCGATGATCAGCAGAGGAATGGATACGGCAAAGCCATCGAACAGAGCGAGCCAATATTCCCCTGAACCCTGAGCGAATATAATGGCGAAAGCAAAAGACACCACACACACCAAAGCTGAAACACAGAGACACAGACAGACACTGGAATCAGATCATATTTCTGAACACCTTGGAGCCTATTAAACACATGCCAGATGCAAAGCAAGTGTTTTTTGCTAGTTTCTTTTTTGCCACATTGTTTAAATAGCAAATGCATTTGTGCTTATGAGTGCTGGTCTCAAAAGGAGGCGTTTTAAGGTGCGTTGTTGACACGTTGCTATTTTGAGGCAACTGTAATAGACCGCTCTATTGACCAACTCAAAGCTACTCTAAAGTCAATGGCGCAGGTTTTTTTTATTTAAAGAGCGTGTTAGTGAAAGACATGTCCAAAATGCATGTATACATTAGTTATTACACACACAGGGATGCGCAGCAGCACATAAATATCTTTAAATATGACAAATTAAAGGATTAACATGTAAAAGATTATTATTCTCCACATAAATATGAAAAATGCTCCTTCTCCTCCTTCAGTTTAGGAAGCTTTAGTGAATCCGGCGCTTCTGTTGATGTTTTTTAACCTCGCGCATAAGCAGATCAGCTTCCTTGCTAGTGAAGCGTTCAGTTTTTCTGCTTATAAAGTCCACTATTGTAAGTAGCGAATGCACAACTCACTCTTAAAGGGAATGGGAGATGAGACTGTTTGGTTTTTGTGCCCAAAACACACACATAACTCATTAAGAGAATAAGCACAACCCTTTAAACTATGAGCCTGGCACACAGACTGTTTTTCCCGTCTTTAAAATAGCAATTTTTAGGATTCAGACACGCCCTTTGGTCAGTGGTGTAAATAATGAATTACAATTACTCCAATTAGTCTAATTGAGGTGGCACGGTGGCTCAGTGGTTAGGACTGTGGCCTCACAGCAAGAAGGTCGCTGGTTCGAGTCCCGGCTGGGTCAGTTGGCGTTTCTGTGTGGAGTTTGCATGTTCTCCCCGTGTTGGCGTGGGTTTCCTCCGGGTGCTCCGGTTTCCCCCACAGTCCAAACACATGCGCTATAGGGGAATTGATGAACTAAATTGGCCGTAGTGTATGAGTGTGTGTGTGTGTGTGTGTGTGTGTGAATGAGTGTGTATGGGTGTTTCCCAGTACTGGGTTACAGCTGGAAGGGCATCCGCTGTGTAAAACATATGCTGGAATAGTTGGGAAGGAATGAATGAATGAATGAAATGACTCTAATTGAGCAGTTTTTTGCAGGAATTTACTTTATTAAATAGTTTTAAAATCTGTAATATTGAAATACACATTTTAAAAACTATTTATTAAAGTACAATGCACTAAGGCTGTCCGAATCCTTCAACAACATTTTGCTGAATCCTTCAACCCTCCAATCCTATTTTCCTTCAACCTGCGGTCACTACTTTATTTTTTCTAGTCTATGGTGATTGGCTACAGTAATTACAATCAGTCCTGTGATTCCCGTCCAATCAAATTGAGCATAGAAAAATGACATCAGGCAGACCGACCTCATGACACGGATGCTTTTTAAATGCAGCAGACATGTACAGCAGCATTAAAAGTGTCCAAGAAGATGCCAGCACTCTTTCCACCACTGCATTCAGTGAATATCTCACCTGTGTATGCCTCCTTTGGCCAATTTTTCGGGAGGATATCGAGATCCTGCAGTGGCACCACAACACCTTCAATACTGCCAAACATAGTGGATAAACCGAGGCAGAAGAGCATGATGAAGAACAGCACCGACCACAGAGGAGACACCGGCATCTTGGTGATGGCCTCCGTGAAGACAATAAATGCCAGACCCGTTCCCTCAACACCCTGACAAACACACGACAGAGAAGATTGACTCTACACTGTAAAAACTATCCCTATTTTGTGATCCATGTTTTTATTTCTCCCCATTTATTTCTGCTTCTGAATTGCATTATGGGATCTTGATCTTTCTTCCAACAACTTTTAACCTTGAGAAGTTGTAAGAAGTGACTTTTATTATCATGTGTAATAGTCTGCAGTGCTGTATTGTGTGTATTGTGTGTTGTATATTACGCTATAGAAACCTCGTAATAAACTGCAGCACATTTTCTGTTCTTTTACTGTCTTATTTCTCTAGATATTATTTATTATATTATCTCAAACCACTAAAATCTCTTTGTTAAACTGTAGAGTTGAATTTTCAGCATCAGAAGTGGACAGAGCAGAGATCAACATCCCATAATGCAATTCACCACCACAAATAAACACTTAAATATGGAAACAGATATTTTTTAGAGTGTAGACTTCAGCCCAATACTGAAGAGAAGATCTGCTGGTGGTGCAGTGAAGCAAACCTGGCTCAGAAACGTCTGCATGTCGCAGGTTTTCAGCTGCAGCTCCTGAATGATGTCTGGTCTGCTGATGTTGAGTTGTTGAACACTGAAATCGTAGCTTTCCTCCGTGATGTTTCCCTCCGGCAGGTCAAACGCGTTCAGCAGAGACAGAATATTACTGTGAGGGGGGGAAAAAGGCACTGAGATTCACTTTTAAGTAATGGGAAACAGTGTACAGTTGAAGTCCTCCTGTGAATCTTTCCAAATATTTCCCAAATGATGTTGAACAGATTCAGGAATTTCTCACAGTATTTACTATAATATTTTTTCTTCTGGAGAAAGTCTTATTTGTTTTATTTCGGCTAGAATAAAAGCAGTTCTTAATTATTTTAAACCCATTTTAAGGTCAATATTATTATCCCCCTTCAGCAATATTAGTTTTGGATTGTCTCCAGAACAAACCACTGTTATACAATGACTTGCCTAATTACCCTAACTTTACCCTAATTAACCTAGTTAAGCCTTTAAATGTCACTTTAAGCTGAATACTAGTGTCTTGAAGAATATCTAGTCTAATATTATGTGCTGTCATCATGGCAAAGAGAAAAGACATCAGTTATTAGAAATGAGTTATTAACACTATTATGATTAGAAATGTGCTGAAGAAATCTGCTCAACGTTAAACAGAAATTGGGGAAAAATATAAAAGAAATAAAATTTAACAGGAGGGAGAATAACTCTGACTTTAACTGTATATTTTAACACAATTATTTATTTATTGAAATATATGAAAAAATATACAATTATAATTTTTTTAAATGCAAAATATATTTTAATAATGATATTTATGATATTTTAATACAATTGTAATAAAGTGAAAAAATATCATTAGAATTAGTTAGGGATGCACAGATATGTAATTTTTGACTGATAACGATAACCGATAACTCTTTAGATTTGGATATATTAGCCAATAAATATGAATTTTTTTAAATTTATCTTTTTCTTTACACATACAGTGAAGAACTGATTTTATTGTAAAAGCTTAACTTTTTAAAAAACTGATCTTTTTGGACTGATCTTTAAACTTTATTAATCTATTTTCATTATTAGTCTATATCATGGGTCTCAAACTGGACTCCTGGAGGGCCGCAGCTCTGCACAGTTTTGCTCCAACCCTAATCAAACACAGCTGATCAACTAATCAAGGTGTTCAAGACTATCAGAGACTATTAAGCAGATGTGAGTTGGAGGTGTTTGAAGCTAAAATTTGCAGAGCTGCGGCCCTCCAGGGATTGAGTTTGAGACCATTGGTCTATATAAACCATTATTTTATAAGGCCAGCTTTATTTTATATAAATAAATCTAATGCCTGACAAAAAAGGTATAAATAAAAGCAACCAAATCCAAATCCGCTGAAAAATATCCAAAATCAAAATACTGGTAAATTAATAAAAAAGTGGTGGGCAGCAAGAAAATAGCAAGCAGAAATAATACATCATTTAATACACATCTTGAAGATATTGGCTTAATTTTATTACCGATAACATTAAAACACATTTATTGACCAATATTTACATGGTCACCAATATATCGTGCATATATAAGTATATAAAATGTTAATTACATTGTAAAAGTAATATATTAATACATATTTTGTATTTATTACATTAAAAAAACATTATTATTTACTGATTTATTAGATGTGATCATCTGTATTATTTTTTATGTATTGCTTACAATTTTACTTATGTAATACAATAATAAATCATACATTACAGCTATGTGTATAGATCAAATATATTTATTAGTTAGTGTGTATGAGAGATGAAGTTACCCATTGAGACAGTCGTCAAACCTCTCGGTGGCTCTAAAACCAATGATGGAGTAAATGACGATGGCGGCATAAATCGACGTCATGCCGTTGATTATAGAGATGATGACGGCGTCCTGCTCGCAGTTATTACTGTAAAAAATCAAACATATCACTTTAATAAAACAGTGGTCCTCGTGCATCATTACACTGAGCACAGATATGTGTTTTTCAGTGTAATAGTTACTCACTGCACAGAGTTGTAGCTGGAGAAGGCGATCAGTCCTCCAAACGCCAGAGAGAAAGAGAAGAAAACCTGCGCTCCTGCATCCAGCCACGTTTGCGGATCCAGAAGCTCATTCACCTGCACGAACACACACACACACACTCAGTCAGAAAATACAGCATACACACACACACACCTGATGTACACTTCATGAGCAGGGATTGATGAAAAATCGCATTTCACTGACTGTAGTGAAGAAAAAAATCATCTTCTACCTCAAATTGCAACTTCATTCATTCATTCATTTTCTTTTCAGCTTAGTCCCTTTATTAATCAGGGGTCGCCACAGCGGAATGAACCGCCAACTTATCCAGCATATGTTTTACACAGCAGATGCCCTTCCAGCCGCAACCCAGTACTGGGAAACACCCATACACACTCATTCACTACGGCCAATTTAGTTAATCAATACCCCTATAGCGCATGTGTTTGGACTGTGGGGGAAACCGGAGCACCCGGAGGAAACCCACAACACGGGGAGAACATGCAGACAACACACAGAAACGCCAACTGACCCAGCCGAGGCTCGAACCAGCGACCTTCTTGCTGTGAGGCGATTGTGCTACCCACTGCGCCACCGTGACGCCCAAATTGCAACATTTATCATACAAATCTAACTTATTCAAATTTAATAATGTATAGAAATAAAGTCTAAAATGTGAGAAATAAACTCACAAGGGAAGAACTGCATGATGTAATGTAAAGTAAACATTTAAGATCAATGCTAAATTACGCTGAAACATATTTATTGTCAAATTATTGTAGAACTGTGATATAAAGTCAGAATTATGAGATATTTAGGATAAATAACTGTAGAATTGAGTTGTCAGAATTGTGAGAACTTTACAATTGTGATATAATGTTAGAATTGTGGGTAACACTTTATTTTGATGGTCCATTTGAGCATTAGTAGTCTGCTTAATATCTGCTGATACTGCTCCTTCAACAGACATTTAACTGACTATAAGAAACTTTGCAAGTACATGTCAACTTACACTAACCCTAACCCCAATGAGAATTAGTTGGCATGTAGATGCAATGTAAATTAAATTCAACAAACGGACCATCTAAATAAAGTGTGACCGAATTGTGATATAAACTCAGAACTGCAGCATAATTGGAGAATTGTGATATAAATTCAATGTGTGATTGTGTGTTTATGTTCTCAGGTTTTCCTGCTGTGTGTGTGTGTGTGTGTGTGTGTGCGTGCGTGCGTGCGTGCGTGCGTGCGTGCGTGCGTGCGTGCGTG